>JAPMUY010010237.1:57500-94646 GCA_026901105.3 Galaxias olidus
ATGATACAGTTTTTTAATTTAACGATATACACTAAATATTTTAACCTTAATAAATAATAGTCACAATACTTCCCCATTGGATATACATTGTGCTCTAACTTATTTTAATATTTTAATATTCACATCTTACATTACTGATGTTTGTTGTGGGTCATCATTCTGACACAACTTGTGTTCCAGGTCAACCTTCTGATCCTTGCTGGTATTGTCTAAGGTCTCATCTCTCGGAGCAACTTCCTGAAATCCCCACCCCTGAGGTTAGCCCCTAACTCTAACCCAACACACCTGAGGTCACGGCATGACCTTGACCTCAACCTGTCCAGCTTTATTTATCTACTCAAACCTCAACCTGTCCAGCTTTATTTATCTACTCAAACCTCAACCTGTCCAGCTTTATTTATCTACTCAAACCTCAACCTGTCCAGCTTTATTTATCTACTCAAACCTCAACCTGTCCAGCTTTATTTATCTACTCAAACCTCAACCTGTCCAGCTTTATTTATCTACTCAAACCTCAACCTGTCCAGCTTTATTTATCTACTCAAACCTCAACCTGTCCAGCTTTATTTATCTACTCAAACCTCAACCTGTCCAGCTTTATTTATCTACTCAAACCTCAACCTGTCCAGCTTTATTTATCTACTCAAACCTCAACCTGTCCAGCTTTATTTATCTACTCAAACCTCAACCTGGCCAGCTTTATTTATCTACTCAAACCTAAAAAACCTCAACCTGTCCAGCTTTATTTATCTACTCAAACCTAAAAAAACCTGAACCTGTCCAGCTTTATTTATCTACTCAAACCTAAAAAACCTGAACCTGTCCAGCTTTATTTATCTACTCAAACCTAAAAAACCTGTCCAGCTTTATTTATCTACTCAAACCTAAAAAACCTCAACCTGTCCAGCTATTGTTTTTGCAATTGTACCTGTCTGAAAAATCAATACGCTTAATATTCCCCTTCTTTGCATTGCAGCAGGAATCTGACATGTTGTCTTTGGCGGCCTCTGGTGTCAAGAGAATGAACTACCAGACGGACCCAAGGCCGCACTTTGGCGTGGCCTATTCCGCCCACTCCACCCCTCTCCCTCTGTGGGGCAACAAGGGCCCGCGATGGGGTCTCAGGGACCAGGAGCTGTCTGACCAGACACACATCTGCCCCCACTGCAACCTGGCCCTGCCCCCCGACACACTACGCTGGCATGAGGTAGAGGTAGACACACACACACACCTAGACATCAACACACACACACACACGTAGACACACACGTAGACACACACACACACACACACACACACACACACACACACACACACACACACACACACACGTAGACACACACACACACACACGTAGACACACATACAGACACACACACACACACACACACACAGATTTCAACACACACACACACACACACGTGGACACAACACACACACACACACGTAGACACACATGTAGACACACACACACACACACACACGCAGGCATCACACACACACACACACACACACATACACACATAGACACACACACACACACACACACACACGTAGACATCAACACACACACACACACACACATACACACGTAGACACACAAACACAGAGACATACACACACATTATACACGTACACACACACGGACACACACACAAAGGAACACAGATACACAGACATACAGCCATTGTGATGTCAAATAAACAGAATTGACTGTAGCTGAGCATAAAATGAGGCCAAAGATAATACAGGCTTGTTGCTTTCTCTTTGTTTTTCAGGCAAAATGTCTGCTGTTTGAGGGCAGAAGAACGATAATTAACACTGGTAGTACTTGTACAAAGTTCTCTCTTTATGATGATTAAACTCCTCTAATACTCTCAGGGATTTCTTCAAACTTGATAACTATAGAATGTGCAATAAGTTCATCAAACTTTAAAGGTTTCATTATTGTGACTTACTAATAATCTCAATATTAATACATATTTCAATTGTTTTTCCTTTTGTGTTGAGTAAAACTCATTACAGTTGGTTGTTTCTACTATTAAAACAATAAAATGCTCGTACATCAAATCCAAATGTTTTTCTTTTTCATAATTATGTAGTCACAGCAAGAACTACTTGGTTTTGTGCTTCTTTTGTGCATTTACAAAATGCTGTTTGTCCAGCACTATTTGGAGCCATTGTCAAGTACTTTAGCATGAACAAACTGTTCTAAAGGAAACACCTTCTGTCTGTGATGTCACAATCCCACTGTGACATCACAGAGGATGGAGGCATTCCGTGTGTTGGAATGCATGTGCCTCAGTGTCGGTGCAAAGGCTCCAAGCAGCCCACCGTCCTCCATCTCCACTGACCTCCTCTGGTTGGAGGACTACATCGCCTGCTCTGTTGTCCAGTGTGGGATCACAGACGTTGGACTGCAGCTCAGTGGAGTGGGAGACAGTGAGACAACTGCTGCCCTCTTCCAACAACAACAACACCAACACCAACTGCAGACAACTGCTGACCTCCTCCACAACTGCTGCCTTCCTCCACTACAACTGCTGCCCTCCTCCACAGCACATAGAGTGGAAACATCACTGCTGTTTATAAAGTGGTAGCTGGAGTCCCAGTGCAAAGTTTATTGACCCCTCAGTCGCTGGGAGAGGAGAGTCTCAGGGCGAAGTTCACTGGTCCGTTGACCCCTCGTCGTAGGGAAAGGAGAGAGAGGCCAAGGGTATAGTCCCACCTCAAAGTCCACTTGTCCTTTGGACCGACAGGAAAAGTTTACCCAGAGGTTAGAGTTAGGGTGAGTAGCTACGGTCACAGTGCAAAGGTCATCGGTCTTTTGACCCTCTGTCGCAGGAAGAGTTTGTTGATCCCAAGGCTTAGGGTTCAGAGTGGAAAGGTCATCAGCTCATTGAGAGAGGTCATCTATCCAGGGGTCTGCTCAGAGAAGGATGGAGGAAGATCAGATCCCAGAGGAGGAGGAGGCCGTCCCTAACATAGCAGAGGATGAGGAAGAGGAGGCTGTCCCTTACATAGCAGAGGAAGAGGATGAGGAGGTCGTCCCTTACATAGCAGAGGAAGAGGAGGCTGTCCCTTACATGGCAGAGGAAGAGGATGAGGAGGCTGTCCCTTACATAGCAGAGGAAGAGGATGAGGAGGCTTTCCCTTACATAGCAGAGGAAGAGGAGGTCGTCCCATACATAGCAGAGGAAGAGGAAGAGGAGGCCATCCCTTACATAGCAGGGGAAGAGGTAGAGGAGGATCAAGGAGTTGAAATGGAAGAGGGAGAGGAAGACGATGATGAGGAGTATGAAGAAGAAGAAGAAGAAGAAGAAGATGAAGAAGAGGAGGAGGAAGAGGACCTAGGGGAGGGCGAGCGAGAGGCTGACCAAGAGGGCGTCGCCGCCGACGAAGGTGTCTACCACGGAGACGACGAGGAACAAAGCAAGGTTGGCGACGGTGACGAGGATGAGACGAAGGTGTACAGCTGGGACCTCCTGCCCGACGTGTGTCTGAGGCGTGTGTTCTGGTGGCTCCGGGACGGGGAGCGGGTGCGGGCGGACCGCGTGTGTCGTCGCTGGCACGCCATCATGCGCTCGCCATCGCTATGGCGACAACGCTGCTTCAGCCTGACGGGACGGCTGTCAAAGTTCCGCCGCTCGGAGCACCAGGACGCCATCACCTTCGCCGGTACCTGGGAGTGTACCTGGAGAGGCTGGAGGTGTCCTTCATCTCGCCTCTCAGCTCCATGGTGGCACGCAGACTACAGAACACACTCAAAGGGTTGTTAGATGAGCTGACGAGGTAAGATGACACACACTGTGTGTGTGTGTGTGTGTGTGTGTGTGTGTGTGGGTGTTTGTGCGCGCCTCACAAAACTGGTGAGTCACCGCATCTAAGGTCCCAACTTCTTCCCACCCTGTGTGTGTGTGTGTGTGTGTGTCTATCCGTGTCCTATCTTAATAGTTGCAATTGGTAGCTCTCCGTGAGACGTGATTGTGGCGACCCCTACTGTTTGATTGTAGTAATTATTTCCCTAATTGTGGCAGAGAAGACGTGCATTTGTTTACAATGCTGAGTGATCACACTACGGCTTGAAGCGGAAAAAAAGAACAGCTGCGAGCAAAAATGATTTAGTGACGCACTTCCGTGTGCTGCAGAGCAATTCACCACAGTTTCGCGGGTGATTGTACCCAGTGGCAGACAAAATTTAAAGGAAATATTGAGACTTCGTGAGGACTGATTTGAACCGCGATTTTACAATGTGCAATCAGAAGAAATGTATTTATAATAGGTTGATACAAAATAGTTACTTTATTTTTGTTTTAACCAATTTAGTGTCAATTCAAAATCTTTGCATATATGCAAAATTTGAGTGTTGTATATAAATATTGTCAAAGCCAGTTTTGATATTTATAATGTATCCTATTGAATATTGTCATTATCTATAGTTAACCCCTGCCCTGTCTTTGCCCAGTGTCTCTCCCAGGTTAGGTGTTAAGGTTAGGGTTATAGAATAATTGTTTGCGTTTCCCTATCTTTTGATCTTTGTGTCTCTTTGCGTCTCTCTCTCTCCCTCTCAGGAGGTTAGGTTCGGTCTTCTTGATCCCTGTCTCTTGGTCGTTGCGTCTCTCTCTCTCACAGGTCAGAGGTTAAGGTTAGGTTCGGGTCTTCTTGATCCTGTCTCTTGGTCTTTGCGTCTCTCTCTCTCACAGGTCAGAGGTTAAGGTTAGGTTCGGGTCTTCTTGATCCCTGTCTCTTGGTCGTTGCGTCTCTCTCTCTCACAGGTCAGAGGTTAAGGTTAGGTTCGGGTCTTCTTGACCCCTGTTGTTGAGGCTTTTGGGTGTGTCTGTCACGCAGATCTGGGGCTCGGCTCCGCTCCCTCTCCCTGACTGGACTGGAACTGGACCGGCCCTGTTGGAGACCTACACTATCTGAGTCTTCAGCAGGGTCCCTGGTGCGTCTGAGTCTCACCACCTTGCAGGTAGCCCGCTTCCTCCGCTGCAGAGTCTCACCACCTTACAGCAGGTCACCTCTCTGAGTCTCACCACCTGAAGAACACACGCACCACCTTACAGCAGGTAGGCCTACACAATCTGAGTCTCACCACCTTACAGCAGGTAGACCTACACTGTCTGAGTCTCACCACCTTACAGCAGGTAGACCTACACTGTCTGAGTCTCACCTCCTTACAGCAGGTAGACCTACACTGTCTGAGTCTCACCTCCTTACAGCAGGTAGACCTACACTGTCTGAGTCTCACCTCCTTACAGCAGGTAGACCTACACTGTCTGAGTCTCACCTCCTTACAGCAAGTAGTCCTACACTGTCTGAGTCTCACCACCTTACAGCAGGTAGACCTACACTATCTGAGTCTCACCTCCTTACAGCAAGTAGTCCTACACTGTCTGAGTCTCACCACCTTACAGCAAGTAGTCCTACATTATCTGAGTCTCACCACCTTACAGCAGGTAGGTCTGCAAGATAAACAATCATTCCATTGGCCAAGGTGGAGGGGAGTGGACGTAATCAGCATTAATAAGGACACGTACATAGGACACGTAGACATCATTTTATGTTATGTCTAAGACACAAAACTTTAGCCTTCAGTGTCTCCAAAAGGCACATACTGTCTCTTTCGTGGCAAGGTCTTCACTCTGACCCTTCCCCCACATTGGAACAACAGCTTAGGCTTGAACATCCGTGAGGATGCCAAAATTTCCCTTACAACTATAGAGAATGTAATACACAATCTGAGCCTCACCTCCTTACAACAGGTAGACTATACTATAGAGAATGGAATACACAATCAATCATTTATTACCAGCGGACCTCTCTTCAAAGTAATTATTCCACCATTGTGTTGTCTCTTTATTAGCTCCTATTCAGACCCTCTCATTTCTAGGGATAGTAAGTGGACTGCATTTATAAAGTGCTTTTCAACAGGAATGGAACAAAGCTCTTCACAATGTTGTCTCTCCCAGTGGGTAGAGCTGCTCCCTGGTGACCCAAAGGTCATGAGTTCAAATCCCACCTGGGAACACCATCAGTAGAGTGCCCTTGAGCAAGGCACTTAATCCTAAATTGCTTCAGGGGGACTGCCCCTGTAATTTCACTGTCAGTCGCGTTGGACGAAAGCGTCTGCTTAACGACCTGAACGTAATGAGACGTATTTCCTCGTGTGTGACCTCCAGGGTCTGGAGCTCCTGTCCGCCTTGTCGTTGTCCCAGCAACACCTTTACCTGCGTGGCCGACCAGGCATCACCTCCCTGGACCTGACCGACTTCTTCTGCGGCTCCCTGAACATCCACCTCCACCCCAGCCTGCCACGCGCGCTGCACAACCTCAGAGGCCTCACAAGCCTGGGCCTAAGTTACTCCTGCCTGTCCGACGAGCTGCTGCAGGAGCTGGGCACGGCGGGGTGGGGAGGTGGGGCGATGGGACGGGGTTGCGGCAGAGACAGTGGCTCCATTCGACTGCTGTCGCTTTACTGCCACGTGGAGCAGCCCCATGCACAGGTGACTGGGTGACATCACTGAAGGGTTTGAGTCTGTCATGGTGGAGAGGCCTTAACACTCACACAACAGCAAACGTCTTTTGATTATATTTAAATACTGTATATACATTACCAGTCAAAAGTTTGGACACACTTTCCCATTGAAGTGAATGGGAAAGTGTGTCCGAAATTTTGACTGGCACTGTATGTATTTTTTATTATAATTTTACAAGTCTGACTGAAACTATTTCTTGGATTAAACAAAGGTCTTTCCACACGTGTTTCTGGTTGCGTGTGTCCAGGTGGTGTATGGTGGTCTGTGGGCGGCCCTGGCAGACAGCTGCCCAGGCCTGGAGGTCCACCTTCACGTGGAGCAGGTGGTCAACACAGACCGGCTGGCCAGGGTGCTGCTCCCAGAGATGCCCCTCAGCGAGTTCAGTATGACCTCGTGCTACTTTACGGAGCACGACTGGAGCGCCAAGCCCGTCCTCTCAGAGATGCTGACCCAGTACAAGAACAGTCTGAAGGTCAGGGGGAGTTGTCGCTAGGGCATGTAGCGGAGGGGAGAATTGGGGATAATCTTGAGATTTAGGAAAACATGGAAAAATCGTGGTAAACGGGCGATACTTCTTTTATAACAGATTTTAGCAGCATAATTTTTTTTTTAAATTGAATTATTTATTTTGCTAACTTTTTACATTTGTCTAAATCCCCACCTGTACCTCTATCAAAACCCTCTGTAATTATGGTGGTGTCAAAATAGTAATATATGAGCGCCCTCTTACAATTGTTTTTAAACGATCAACTTCCAATCCTAAACTGCTGTAAGAGGAAGTGATAAGTCTCACTGCCTTAATCACATGACAGGAAATTGTCTGTCTGTCTGTTCATCTCTTTGTCTACCTGTCTGTCTGTCTGTTCTTCTCTTTATCTACCTGTCTGTCTGCTCATCTCTCTTTGTCTACCTGTCTGTCTGCTCATCTCTCTTTGTCTACCTGTCTGTCTGCTCATCTCTATGTCTACCTGTCTGTCTGCTCATCTCTCTTTGTCTACCTGTCTGTCTGCTCATCTCTCTTGGTCTACCTGTCTGTCTGTCTGCTCACCTGTCTGTCTGTCTGATCATCTCTTTGTCTACCTGTCTGTCTGCTCATCTCTCTTTGTCGGCTGTCTGTCTGCTCATCTCTCTTTGTCGGCCTGTCTGTCTGCAGAGGCTGACTCTGGATATGAATAACTGCAGCGAGACTCTGGACAGTGAGCTGGTGGAGATGGTGAAGGTGTGTGTGTCGCTGCAGCACCTCTCAAAGTCTGGGGCTTCTTTGAGATCGACACGGTGGGACTGCTGCTGAAGAACAGGCTGGAGAGCAGAGGCAGCTGTCTCAACAACATCAGGGTACGGCATGCACACACACACACACACACACACACACACACACACACACACACACAGTAACTCACACAATCACGCGCGCGCGCACACACACACACACACACACACACACACACACAAAAAGTGACGCGAGCACATTCATTTGATGATGAAGATGATGATTTAGGATGGTAACAATGAGGATGTAGAGAAAATGATGATCCGTTGATCCTATGAGACGATGAAGATGAAAATGAAGTGTCGTTCCAGGTCAGGGTTTATTCAGTACATGAAGAGAGTCAGGAGGAAGAGGAGCGGCAGTTACACCACCTGCTGTCTCTCTTCCCGAGCCTTCCCCCGGAGCTCAGCTTCTCTGCAATCATCTGCCCCGTTCTCTGACACCGCACACACACACACACACACCACACACACACACACACACACACACACACACACACACACACACACACACACACACACACACACACACACACACACACACACACACACACACACACACACACACACACACACACACACACACACACACTCGCACGCGCTTGCACGCACGCACGCACTCGCGCGCAAAGAGCCACACGAACACACAAGGAGACACAAGAACACGCAAACGCACACACACACACACAAACATACACACACACACACACACACACACACACACACACACGAACATACATACATACATACACACAAGAACACACATCTATCTCTCATTTAAGTATGCTCAAACACGCACAAAAAACGAACACTCTCTTTGTCAAAAGCACACGCAGACACACACAAGCTGTAAATGAACAAAATCACAAAATCAACCAAGTATCAAGTAACAGTGCAATCGAATTCTTAAATAAATCATATGTGAATCAAATTCAAACGGTGTTTCGTTATCTCTCTCTCTCCCGTTCCGTTCCTGTGGTCAGAATGAGCTGATAGTCCCATGTGCCTCCTGTTGTCCTACAAGTTATTTTCTATCTCGGTCTCTATTTAAACCATTATATAGCGTGTGTGTGTGTGTGTGTGTGTGTGTGTGTGTGTGTGTGTGTGTGCGTGCGTGCGTGCGTGTGTGCGTACGTGTGTGTATGTGTAGTAACCCCCACAGCGCCTATACTCCTCGTTGCACATTCCGACGTCTCCTGGTGTGACACTGACTCAAGAATGTGTCGTATGAATATCCCAACCCCCTTCCAAACAAAGTCTCACACACACACACACACACACACACACACACACACACACACACACTCACACCCTTCACAGCCGTCCAGTCTGTCTGTCTTTTTCTCTCCCCCCGTTGGTTCTCTGCCTGTAGGGCAGACACACAGTAGACAGTGACCCAGTTTTACCGATGGAGGGTGAAGTGAAGGGAGGAGTGTTTGTAATATCTGGTCATGGTTAAACATATAACAATAAAATAGAAAAATAGCTATGAAAATATTTTTTTAAAACTACATAAATATCAAAACTGGACTTTAATTGAATGCAGGGGGATTGTGACAGTGGATAAAGATAAAACATTCCTTTATTTTTTTTACTTTTTTAAAGGCCTATACTGTTAGTGATGTTTATCAGATTGAGTTGCTTGTCAGTAAAATATCTGTTGCCAACCCACTTTTTAACATGCAGCTACGCTATTGGTTAAAAGAGATCATACATATTCGCGCGACTGAAATACTGAATAAATTAGCCAAATTAGCTGTTTGGACCAATGGGATGCCTGAGCACCTGACAGCAGTTGGATAATTCATGATCGCTGTCGCCGCCACATCGTTCGATGTGGTTGTTGTCTAGGCCAAGTTATTGTCTGTGAATTGAACAACTGAGAAGACGTCCTTTCCCATCGCTCCAAATAGTTTGGTGCGGGCGATAGCTTTGCCTTAATGTCGTCGTTAGTAAAACCTTTTTCTGTGTCTGAAGGGCTTTGTGAAAGCGGCGGTTCGAAACGGGGATGCTCGACATCAACAACGAACCCACCACAGTTGCTAATCTCTAACCCAGCCCAGTATCAAGGGAGTCGGACAGCCGTAGGAGCGATGGGCTCTGCCCCTGAAGTGTACCAGTCTTTCACTCCGAGGAGAACGCTTGGAGCCGCGGCCATCGGAGGACGGAAAGCTACACACCCTGGAAAGGCTATTCTTGCTGGTAAATTGCCTTCATTCATTTAATTTTATGCTTCCAGAATATTCTAGCCGACATAGTTCACCCTGCTTTGTGTCCGCATAACGGACTGTCGCAAATCTCTCTCTCTATCTATCCCACAAAAAGCCAGATTTAGCGTCCCTACTGCTAGTCGCAGCTCGTCCATTCATTCATTATCCTGGCCTTAGTAATTTTCGATTTAACGTTAGCGAACTGGTATGCACATGCCATGCATCATGTAACGCGGCTAAGCTCCCTGTGTAGGACAGTTAGCCAACAGTTTCAACACCAGCTAGAAAACTAACGGTATTCGTATGATCCTGCCCTTCTAGCGTTTACAGATAACAGTCTGATACAAAACAGTGCACTGCTTTTCATAATCCTTATTATTTGTCAATACTAGCATTAGGATACTACAAATGTCCACTTTTGCTCCTGTATTGTAACCCCCCATATGGTGTTGTTTTAGGTGGTATTGCTGGAGGGATCGAGATCTGTATTACCTTCCCCACAGAGTATGTAAAGACACAATTACAGCTGGACGGGAGGGGCCATTCCCCGCGTTACAGAGGCATAGGTAAACTGTCTATCTGTCTGTTTGTGTGTGTGTGTGTGTGTGTGTGTGTGTGTGTGTGTCTGTCTATGTGCGCGCGCGCATGTGTGTGTGTGCTCGTGTGTATGTGATTGAGAGACAGGGTTCTTTGGTGTCTGGCTTTCCACCTACTTCACAAATCAATGATCCGTGTATTTATGCAGAGATGTCACTGTAGACTCACTGTTGCCCATATTGACGAGTCTTGTGTGTGTGTGTGTGTGTGTGTGTGTGTGTGTGTGTGTGTGTGTGTGTGTGTGTGTGTGTGTGTGTGTGTGTGTGTGTGTGTGTGTGTGTGTGTGAGGGTAGGTGACTGTGTGAAGCTGACGGTGCAGGACCATGGCCTTAGAGGATTATACCGAGGCCTCAGCTCTGTGCTCTATGGCTCCATCCCCAAGTCAGCAGTAATTTAGGATTCACACACACACACACACACACACACACACACACACACACACACACACACACACACACACACACACACACACACCCACACACACACACACACACACACACTCTTCTCCGCTTCCTCAGGTTTGGGACGTTTGAGATTCTCAGCAGCCCAATGCGGGACGCCAACGGGCGCCTTGACAACACGAAAAGCCTGTGGTGTGGATTAGGGGCGGGGATAGCGGAAGCCATCGTGGTTGTCTGTCCAATGGAAACGCTGAAGGTAGGCGGAGCTATGTTTCTGACATAGATCTGTCTTGAGTCTCTGAAGTGGGAAACATTTGCACAAAAAGGTCATACAAATATAGATTTATATTATATTATATTTATATTGTGTAATACTAAAAAGGGAAAATGGTGTTATTCCAAATAGAAAATGGATGTTTTGGTATGTTCTGTCAGGTCAAGTTGATCCATGACCAGTGCTCTCTACAGCCGCGCTATAGAGGCTTCTTCCATGGAGTCCGGGAGATCATCAGGGACCAGGGTGAGACATACACACACTGACAGGCCTTCAACGTGTGTGTGTGTGTGTGTGTGTGTGTGTGTGTGTGTGACCAGGGTGAGACACAGACAGACTAACAGGCCTTCAACGTGTGTGTGTGTGTGTGTGTGTGTGTGTGTGTATGTGTGTGTGTGTGTGTGTGTGTGTGTGTGTGTGCATGTGTGAGAGACTAGTTTGAAACCAGCCACTCTTAACACACACACACGTGTGTGTGTGTGTGTGTGTGTGTGTGTGTGTGTGTGTGTGTCTTTATTCCTCTGCGTGTGTGTGTTCCAGGTGTGCGGGGGACGTACCAGGGTCTGACTGCCACGGTGTTAAAACAGGGCAGCAATCAGGCCATCCGCTTCTATGTGATGAACTCTCTGCGTAACTGGTACAAAGGAAACACTAGAAACAGCAACCCTGTCCTGAGACAAAGCAACACTAGAAACATGGCAACCCTGTCCTGAGACAAAGCTGCACGGTCACACACTGTCACTGAGGAGAGACCACAGGCTATCTACTGGTGCATATAGACCGCTAACTGGACCACTGACACATTTTAAACCCACATTGAAACCATCAGTCCTGTTCGAAAAGTAACTTTGTAATGTTAACTGGAGTTTAATATTACCAGGTCAGAGATGTGCTAAAAACCTGTGTGTCTACTCCTGTTTGAACTCAGTGGTTCTCTCCTCCTGGAACAAAACTTGTGTGTCGTACTCCTGTTTGAACTCAGTGGTTCTCTCCTGCTACATTAGGCGATGACCCCAAGGCTCAGATGAACCCTGTCGTCACGGCGATCTTTGGAGCGACTGCGGGGGCCGCCAGTGTGTTTGGTAACACCCCCCTGGACGTGGTAAAGACAAGGATGCAGGTGAGGAGTGTACACACACACACACACACACACACACGTGCTGACCATGGTGTGGGTGTGTTTGCTGCGCTCTAAGCTAACAGGTTGTGGTTCTGTGTGTGTGTGTGTGTGTGTGTGTGTGTGTGTGTGTGTGTGTGTGTGTGTGTGTGTGTGTGGGCTTGGAGGCTCATCGCTATAGAAACACGATGGACTGTGCCTTTCAGATCCTCAAACAGGAGGGACCACAGGCGTGAGTAGCATATAGCACTATACACACACACACACACACACACACACACGCACAGTATCTCCCCAGCTCTGTCCTCTCCTCTCCCCTGACCAGCCCCGTGTGTGTGTGTGTGTGTGTGTGTGTGTGCGCGTGTCGCAGGTTCTACAAAGGGACGGTTCCCAGGCTCGGCCGTGTGTGTCTAGACGTCGCGATCGTCTTCGTCATCTATGAGGAGGTGGTGAAGATGATGAACAACGTCTGGAAGACTGAATGAACTGAGGAGAGGAGACTAAACTAACCACATGAACACTCCAGACTTCTGATGTAGATAATACTGACATCTGATATTCCATCATATTAGACGCCCTAACATAGTACAACCACTTTAACTTACGGTTTACTGCCATTTTAAAGAAACAAATAGACAGCAGGCCAGATTTATTTAGTTTGTGATGCTGGTATAAGCCAAGTTCTGCACTCACTAACGCAAAAATATTAATGACGGATTAACCACTATGGAACAGTTAGAATCTGAAAGTACTAAACAAACACCCCTGTTCACTGAAAGTGCTTGTTAGGGTAGGTCATCTTAAAGCTCTGCTTGTACTACCTACCATGATAGACAAACAGAATGTCATCTTAAAGCTCTGCTTGTACTCTCTACCATGATAGAGGGACAGATTGTCATCTTAAAGATCTGCTTCTATTATCTACTGTGATAGAGGAACATATTGTCATCCTAAAGATCTGCTTGTACTACCTACCATGATAGAGGAACAGATTGTCATCTTAAAGCTCTGCTTGTACTATCTACTGTGTTGGCAGAGCCATTGGCACTGGAAGTTTACTATTCTAGTCAGCAGGAGTTGGCTAAGCCTACCACGGCAGTGACCCTTTGAACCCTGACCCCTTGAACTTTCACCGCTAAAGGATTGGGTGACTCTTGGCCAGTTGGCTTTCTAAAAAAAAAAGGAATCAGCAGGCCGGACAATTTAAATCCCCTTAATGAAGCTTGATCAGTTACAATTTGTTGAACCACAATAGATAAAAGAGAAACATCATATTTTTAAAGAGAGAAACAAAGGTCAAAGGGCCTGTAGGTCAGCCTCCAGGGGTGAGGGGTTGGAATAAGACCACTCCCAGACTGTTTTAATGCACAAAGACTAGCAGAGATGTGTCTGCTGTAAACATTTAGCTTTTCATGACCAGTGTTTTCTGTAGATAACGTAATGGGTGCTCACTGCTTTTGTTTGGGTGTGGAAAACAACATTTGAGTGTCTTTCACTTTTATTAAGCTTTTACTCTGCTGACTTAGTCCGCTGTGGTCCTGGTGGCATGTCTTAAATGTGTCTTTGATAGCTAAATGTGTTCCTGTCGAGGATGTATTCGTTTAATGGCCTAGTTTCTCCTTCTCTCCTTTCACGGTCATCAGGCTTCTTCCTCTGCTGACCTCGTCTGCTGTGGCACTTCTTAAATATGTATTTGATAGCCAAATATCTTTCCATCGGCAGATACGAGGTTGGATTCATGACCTCAGACGGGGTCTTGCTGTTGTAATTCCAGGGTTTCTCCTAGCTTAAAGCAGTCCTTGGTGTACGCTTGATTAAGGGTTCAGTGTGGTCAGGGTGGGTGGGTGATTTGGTGTTGGAAACAACCTGAAATGACCCTCTTGATTGCCCTTGTCATGCGCTAGATCTAAAGTTTTCTGAATTACTCTTGATGTGAGAGTTGACCTCTCTAACTATAAGTCTAAGAAAAGTCTTCTGCTCTGTGACTTTTGACTGTGAGATCTAAACCATCACAGACTAAGTCTGTCTGTCTATAGAAACACGATGGACTGTGCCTTTCAGATCCTCAAACAGGAGGGACCACAGGCGTGAGTAGCATATAGCATTATACACACACACACACACACAGACACACACACACAGAGACAGGTCGACCATGTATCTGAGGTGAAATAACACCTTATATCAGTATTCAATAACACAGGACAGGACGAAATGACCATTTAACATTTTTGTTAAAATTATTTAATATAACCCATGGCTGGCTCTTGTTAATGGATGCTTAGACGTTGACTGTTGATTGCGTAACGCAACGCTTCTAAAACAAGCTTGTCCGCCATTGCTTCTGTCGTGTACTCAGATTGTATATGGCTGTAGTGTGTAAGAACCATCTTGTAATAGAAATATGTTTGATTTCATGACAACCTGCGTTTGGGTTAACCCACCCTGCCGGGGCATCTTGCTTTCACACCCTGGCTCAGTGTTTGTAGAGGAGCTGCCTCTCCACTGACCCATGATTCAGTGTCAGACTAAAGGGGGGAGAAATGGCCATGCTTTGAATGTCCTTTCATTGTGATCAGGGATTATCGGAATAGGGGTAGAGGGAATGTGGGATGATTTGCTACTCAAAGGGATCACGAAGGATGCCACTACCACTGACTGTTATCCGAGCAGGAACTGAAGAAGTCTGGAGTTCCCCTCAGCAGTTATATTAAGGCCTAAATTCACACAAACCCAACCAAGAGAAACGGCACTCTCACCTCAATCACATCCTGATGAGCAACTCTTCAACAATCCAAAGATGGAGTTTCAGTTTCTTCTCGAAGTGGGCAGGGAGGGATGTTGTATTTCATGCCGTTTTTAAAGCTTTAATTGTAGCACAGGCATGTAGCGGCTACCAAATGTTTACGCAGTGCTCATGCTAGACCAGCACTGACTGCTGGAGTCTCACCTGGTTCTGCTCCAGTTGGATGTACTACTATTGTTCTGCTCCAGTTGGATGTACTACTAGTTGCACTGTCCTGAGTCTCACCTGGTTCTGCTCCAGTTGGATGTACTACTAGTAGCACTGTCCTGAGTCTCACCTGGACCTACTTCAGTTGGATGTACTACTAGTAGCGCTGTCCTGGTTTCAGGAACTGTGCGGGAGTCTCACCTGGTCCTACTCCAGTTGATGTACTACTAGTAGCGCAGTCCTGGTTTCCTGGACGGACTGCTGGAGTCTCACCTGGTTCTGCTCCAGTTGGATGTACTACTAGTAGCATTGTCCTGAGTCTCACCTGGTCCTACTTCAGTTGGATGTACTACTAGTTGCACTGTCCTGAGTCTCACCTGGTCCTACTTCAGTGGATGTACTACTAGTAGAACTGTCCTGAGTCTCACCTGGTCCTACTTCAGTTGGATGTACTACTAGTAGCAGTCCTGAGTCTCACCTGGTCCTACTTCAGTTGGATGTACTACTAGTTGCACTGTCCTGAGTCTCACCTGGTCCTACTTCAGTTGGATGTACTACTAGTTGCACTGTCTTGAGTCTCACCTGTTCCTACTTCAGTGGATGTACTACTAGTAGCGCTGTCCTGGTTTCAGAGGGTCCAAGAGCACATTTGTTGCTTAGCCTTCCTTGTTGCGCATGCAGCCGTTGGTGTTTGGGTGGATGGGGTGTGCTTCCGGTTTGGTTTTCTTACCGTCCGTTCAGTCGGACCCTCCTCTCTGTAAGCCTTGTACTGAAAAGCCTTCAAACTCCTCTTTGCCATACAACAGAACTTACAGCTACTCTCCTCTCTTTCTCCACGCACACACTAATTGAGCACTGTATTATTTGAGAAGTCTCTAACCTCCATTTTGTTTTAATAAAACTAAAGCACATTTTTTCTACGATATCGAATCTGCTGCAAGTCGTCTTCGTTAGCGTTTTTGTTTTCTTCTATATGACCAAACTAATGTATCGTCTTTCTAGTTCATCTAGTTTGTCTGATTATTCGTAAGGTTTGCCTTCAGACCATTTTAGGGGTTACACTTCTTAGGATTCCTCTCTCCAATAATAAGCAAACTTAAGAACTGACTTTAGTCTCAAAACATGTTTTTTTTATCTGGCAAGGTTCTCTGACATGCTGACGTTCTGTCCGGCTACCTGATCACGCGTCGCTGTTCCCATTGCATTGTGGGTTTTGTAGGATAAGGGGTTTAGACATCCGTTTACCGACTTAACCCTGCATCTTGTTGGCTTCAGAATAAAACGACTTGAGCTCTATCACTGTGTGGTCTGCTTTGTCCGTCTCCTTACAATGTGACGACTCATCTAGATGATTCTGAACAAGATGGAGGAAGGTTTCTGAGACCTGCTCCATTCAGTTTAAGACAGCAGTTAGAAATAATGACCTCAGCGGGATTCAATTTGTTTAGAAAAAAGTGGAGTCTGATACTGAAAACATCTACAAATCTACAAATATATATAATGAGAAATGGACTGAAGTCTGTTTGAGGTTTTAATAAACATTTTTATGATAATGTTTTACACATCTAGTATGATACAGTTTAAATCATAAACAAGGGGCAGTCACATCCAAATCAGTCAAGTACAACGGACCAAAAAAAACTTAACTGTGAGCCTCAAAACAGGATTTAAATCATGAAGGAAAAGAGTAGCTCCACAGCCTTCCTGTCCTGTGGATGAGGAAACTACAATTCCCAGACTGGACAGTTAGCCGTGCTTATGACCTTTGACCCCCAGCTCAGTCAACAACTACGCACAGGGAATCAGGTTAAGAAACCGAATGGGAGATTATGGGTCAGTGTGCTAAGCATTATAACCCCCCCCCCCCACTGGCGAGGGCTAACGTAATGAGAGTCTGGACATCTGCTCCTCCAAACTGGATTACCTGCAGTCTGACCCCTTCCTTCCTTCCTTCCTTCCTTCCTTCCTTCCTTCCTAGCTCCCCCCCGCAGTTGCAGATCAAGCATGTCATTTCCTGCATCAGGACTCACCTCCTTCCTCTTAACACGGTTTTCTGAGAGTAAATGAAGATGAGACAGCACTTTAAATGTCCTCTTCCTGGAAGAAGCTCCCCACACATCCACCACTTAGCTAGAATAGTTTGGTTGTTTTCATTATATGTTATGGCATTTATTTTGCGTATACAAGTTCAGGAGTAGTAGACCATTTAAACCTTTTCTTTCCATTTCTCCTGTTCGTCGAGTCTTTGAGCCCACTAATTGAATTTCTCCGTTCTACGACTAAGCATTAATTGAATTGCGTTCGATCCATGACTCAGCAGTTTCAGGGGTTATCAGAACGCTGTGGGTCGAGGAAAGAACAGGCACAGTCCACTTTGGGGTTCTGCCAGCCGGGATTGGTCGATGCCAGCTGGCCTCCTGCCAGTAGGAGAAGATGGGGCAGGCAGCGAGGCACGTGATTGGCTGGTTGGTGAATGCTCTCCACCAATGAGAAGGAGGATACTGCTATCTCCTCCATCTGAAAAAAAACACACGGGGCAGGAAGGAAATGATTAGAACAAGATCGACGAGGTGCTCAAATGAAATTAATTATTATTTTCAATTATTAATGATTAAATGAACATTGTGTTTGTGAGACTGAAATGTGGACAGTCAAAGTGTGTGTGTGTGAGTCTGAATGATGGTCAAGCAGAGAGAGAGAGAGACTGAAAGGTTGTGTGTTTGTGTGTGTGTGTGTGAGAGAGAGAGAGAGAGAGAGAGAGAGAGAGACTGAGGTAGTGTGTGTATGTGTGTGAGACTGAAAGGTAGGTTGTGTGTGTTTGTGTGTGTGTGTGTGAAAGAGACTGAAAATTAGAGTGTGTGTGAGATGGTCATGCAGAGTATGTGTGGGAGAGAGACTGAGAGGTGGTCGAACAGAGTGTGTGTGTGAGAGAGAGAGAGAGAGAGAGACTTGAGAAGTGGTCGAACAGTGTGTGTGTGAGAGCGATAGAGAGACTGAGTGGAAGGAGAGAGAGAGAGAGACTGAGTGGAAGGAGAGAGAGAGAGACTGAGTGGAAGGAGAGAGAGAGAGACTGAGTGGAAGGAGAGAGAGAGAGACTGAGTGGAAGGAGAGAGAGAGAGACTGAGTGGAAGGAGAGAGAGACTGACTGAGTGGAAGGAGAGAGAGAGACTGAGTGGAAGGAGAGAGAGACTGAGTGGAAGAGAGAGAGAGAGAGAGAGAGAGAGAGAGAGAGACTGAGTGGAAGGAGAGAGAGAGACTGAGTGGAAGGAGAGAGAGAGACTGAGTGGAAGGAGAGAGAGAGACTGAGTGGAAGGAGAGAGAGAGACTGAGTGGAAGCAGAGAGAGAGACTGAGTGGAAGGAGAGAGAGAGACTGAGTGGAAGGAGAGAGAGAGACTGAGTGGAAGGAGAGAGAGAGAGAGACTGAGTGGAAGGAGAGAGACTGAGTGGAAGGGAGAGAGAGAGAGAGACTGAGGGAAGGAGAGAGAGAGACTGAGTGAAGGAGAGGAGAGAGAGAGACTGAGTGGAAGGAGAGAGAGAGAGAGACTGAGTGGAAGAGAGAGAGAGAGACTGAGTGGAAGAGAGAGAGAGAGACTGAGTGGAAGGAGAGAGAGAGACTGAGTGGAAGGAGAGAGAGAGAGACTGAGTGGAAGGAGAGAGAGAGAGAGAGGAGAGAGAGAGAGAGAGAGCGAGAGAGAGAGAGAGGAGAGAGAGAGACTGAGTGGAAGAGAGAGAGAGAGACTGACACACACAGGAGAGAGAGACACACACAGAGAGAGAGACTGAGTGGAAGGAGAGAGAGAGAGACTGAATGGAAGGAGAGAGAGAGAGACTGAGTGGAAGGAGAGAGAGAGAGAGACTGAGTGGAAGGAGAGAGAGAGAGACTGAGTGGAAGGAGAGAGAGAGAGACTGAGTGGAAGGAGAGAGAGAGAGACTGAGTGGAAGGAGAGAGAGAGACTGAGTGGAAGGAGAGAGAGAAGGAGAGAGAGAGAGACTGAGAGGAAGGAGAGAGAGAGACTGAGTGGAAGGAGAGAGAGAGACTGAGTGGAAGGAGAGAGAGAGACTGAGTGGAAGGAGAGAGAGAGACTGAGTGGAAGGAGAGAGAGAAGGAAACAAACTAACATCCTGAGACACTTGTCTTTCCCTCCACTGACCACCCTCTGTCCATCAGGGCTCCAGTCCACAGCAAACACCTAACACACACACACACACACACACACACACACACGGTCCATGTGTTAGCTAGGGTGTCCAAACGCTCATGAGAAAAGTATGGTTCATTTACACACATTGGAAAGTTATGGTAACGAAAAATTTGACATTTAGTTAAACGCCATACATGTATCAAAACTGACAAGGTGTGACATACAGAGCAAATATTATCGGCATTGTCTTTTTACAGCAAGTCATCGCTTCTAACCTTCATCTCCTCCCTCCCCCGGCTCCTTTACCCCTCTCTTCCTCTCTCCCCTCCCTTCCCTCACCCCTCAAGCCCTCTCCATTCCCTCTCGAGACTCACCCGTTCCTTCCTCTTCCTCCTCCTCCTCACCTCGTCAGCGTGCCCTGGCAGGTCCATGTTGAGTTTGCCCGTCTTAACGTCCCAGACTTTCAGCGTGCCGTCACTGCTGCTTCCTCACTAAACCTAACCCCTCACCTTCCTCCTCCTCCTCCTCCTCCTCCTCACCTCGTCAGCGTGCCCTGGCAGGTCCATGTTGAGTTTGCCCGTCTTAACGTCCCAGACTTTCAGCGTGCCGTCACTGCTGCTTCCTCACTAAACCTAACCCCTCACCTTCCTCCTCCTCCTCCTCCTCCTCACCTCATCAGCGTGCCCTGGCAGGTCCATGTTGAGTTTGCCCGTCTTAACGTCCCAGACTTTCAGCGTGCTGTCACTGCTGCCACTGACCAGCATCCTGCTGTCTGCAGACCAGGCTATCTGGTACACTGCTGCTACGTGCCCGCGCATGGAGAGCAGGTATCTACACACACACACACACACACACACACACACACACACACACACACACACACAGATTAAAAAACACACAGAGCTTTTAGTGTGACTTACATCACACCCGTCAAAAACCTCAGAACAAAAAAAAAAAGGAAATTGATGAATAATGAATTTAGAGCAAAGTGGATTTATTTTTGGTGCCTTCCCCTCTTTTGAATCCTTTGAGTTGACTTTTCCTGTAAATCATTTCCAAGGTCTGAACAGCCTCTGTTCCCCTACACGAGATTCCCTGTCTCCACTAGACGTTCAGACCCTAACGGGTGTGTGTGTGTGTGTGTGTGTGTGTGTGTGTGTGTGTGTGTGTGCGCGCGCGCCGTGTCTCCAGTGGACGGTCAAACCCTAACGTTTTGTGTGTGTGTGTGTGGTTGTGAGTGTTCGTTTTGTGTGCATGTGTGTGTGTGTGTGTGTGTGTCTCCGTGTGTGTGTGTGTATGAGTGTGTGTCTCCGTACTTTCCCGTGCGTCCGTCCCAGATCTTGATGGACTTGTCGAAGGACGCGGAGGCCAGGAGGCGTGTGTCGGGGGAGAAGAGCACCTCGTTGACCAGAGCACAGTGACCCGTCAGGCGGGCCAGGGGCTTCTTCTCCTCCGCTGGGGTCCACAGGAACATGGTGAAGTCATCAGAGCCCGACACCAGACGCTCTGGGGCCTCGCCCTACACACAGGGACACACACACACACACACACACACAATGTCTTTCAACACAACATATATATTTCAGGCCTCGCGCGCGCGCGCCCATAACTAAACATGTATTGACACACACAGACACACACACACACACACACACACACATGTATTGACTCTACAGGCACACACACACACACACACAACTACACATGTATTGACTCTACAGGCAGAGAGAAGGAGGAGGACTATATTTAAACATGTATTGACTCTACAGGCAGAGAGAAGGAGGAGGACTCACCCCACAACTAAACATGTATTGACTCTACAGGCAGAGAGAAGGAGGAGGACTCACCCCATAACTAAACATGTATTGACTCTACAGGTAGAGAGAAGGAGGAGGACTCACCCCATAACTACACATGTATTGACTGTACAGGCAGAGAGAAGGAGGAGGACTCACTCTATAACTACACATGTATTGACTCTACAGGCAGAGAGGAGGAGGACTCACCCCATAACTACACATGTATTGACTCTACAGGCAGAGAGAAGGAGGAGGACTCACCCCATAACTACACATGTATTGACTCTACAGGCAGAGAGAAGGAGGAGGACTCACCCCATAACTAAACATGTATTGACTCTACAGGCAGAGAGAAGGAGGAGGACTCACCCCATAACTACACATGTATTGACTCTACAGGCAGAGAGAAGGAGGAGGACTCACCCCATAACTACACATGTATTGACTACAGGCAGAGAGAAGGAGGAGGACTCACCCTGACTTTGTTGTATCTCTGCAGAGCTCTCTGCTTCAGCTCCTCCACTGGAACACAACAACACATCAATCAGTCAAAGGTCCCTCACTCACTGCTCTGGTCCTGGGGGTTAGGGTTAAGGGTTAGGGTCAGGGTTCACTCACGGGGTCCTGTCTGGTCCTGGGGGTTGACGGTGGCGGTTGCTGGTTCAAAGGCGCCGGTCCGTAGGACGTAGTCTGTACTCAGAGCTAACGTGTTGACCCAGTGAGCGTGACCCTGTAGAGTGCGGCACTGGACACCCTGCCAACACACACACACACACACACACACACACACACACACACACACACACAATCACACACACAATCACACAATCAATGAAGGCACAAAACAATAACAAACCATTTTTCTCTCAACCACAAAAAATACCTAGTTATGACACACACATCATCAATGAACGCACGAAGCAATCAAATACATTTCACACACACAATACAGAAAATGACAAACTCACACTCGCCATAAAATAATGCAAAAACAGTTACAAACACTTTTTAACACAGTTAGTCCACAGTGGACACACACACACACACACACACGTCATCAATTAATGCACAAAACAATAATACACACCCTCTCGTTCCAACACACACACACACACACACACACACACACACACACACACACACACACACACACACACACACACACACACACACACACAGAGAGAGAGAGAGAGGGGCTCACGTCTTTGGCCCTCCAGACTTTGATGGTCCTGTCCTGGGAGGAGGTGTAGAGGAGGCCGTCACCGCCCCACTTCACACAGGTGACAGACTGGGTGTGTCCCGTCAGGATCTTCTCACAGCAGGACAACACCGTGTCCCACACACGCACACTACCGTCCTTAGAGCTGCTGGCCAGGTACCGGCACTCTGGGTTACTACGGGGACACACATACACACACACACACACACACACACACACACACACACACACACACACATAGAGAGAGTCTGCATTAAGTTAACCAAAGCCAAAGTCTTGAGTTAAAGCAGGAGAGCAATAGAAATAGAGAGAGTGTGAAAGAAATAGAGATAGCAATACAGAGAGACAAAGAGAGAGAGAGAGAGAGAGAGAGAGAGAGAGAGAGAGAGAGAGAAAGAGTGACAGAAGAGAGAGAGAGAGAGAGAGAGAGAGAGAGAGAGAGAGAGAGAGAGAGAGAGAGAGAAAACAGGATAATAAAAGAACTCTGGATGTAATGAACGTACAGGTGCAAAGGTTCCCAGCATAGCCATGTAATCCACTTGGAGTGTCCACAAAGAGTTTTCCCAATCTGCTGTCCCGTCTCCGGATCCCACAGGAAGATCTAGAGACACAAACAAACACGCCATGACACAAACACATCCGTGTGTGTGTGTGTGTGTGTGTGTTACGGCTCTGTGTGTATGTGTGTGAGGGTTTTGTGTGTGTGTGTGTGTGTGTGTGTGTGTGTGTGTGTGTTAGAGTTCTGTGTGTGTCTGCGTGTGTGTGTGTGTGTTAGGGTTCTGTGTGTGAGTTAGGGTTGTGTGCGTGTGTGTGTGTGTGTGTGTGTATGTCCTACCTGGCTGTTCTTGCACCCGGACGCGAGCTTCCTCCCGTCAGGGGACCAGGAAATGGTGAGCACCCAGTGGGTGTGGCCTGCAGAGGGGGAGAGGAGAACAGGCTTGTGATTGGTCTATCTTCAGGTCACTGCTGGTCTAACGTGACTGACAAGTTCTGTGTGCATGACTTGACTGGTTCCATGTGTGAACCACTGGTTCCGTGCGTATACAACTGGTTCTGTGTGAAGCCATGAGGCTGTTCTTTCTGGGTCACTGCTGGTCTAACATGACCGCCTGGTTCAGTGTGTGTCTGACTGGTTCTGTGTGTGAACAACTGGGTTTAGTGTGTGCCTAACTGGTTCTGTGTGTGAACGACTGGTTCTGTATGAAGCCAAGGGGCTACGGTTCTGTTTGGGCGGTACCTCTCCTGACTGTATGAAGCCATGGAGCTGCTGTTCTGTTTGGGCGGTACCTCTCCTGACTGTATGAAGCCATGGGGCTACGGTTCTGTTTGGGCGGTACCTCTCCTGACTGTATGAAGCCATGGAGCTGCTGTTCTGTTTGGGCGGTACCTCTCCTGACTGTATGAAGCCATGGAGCTGCTGTTCTGTTTGGGCGGTACCTCTCCTGACTGTATGAAGCCATGGAGGGCGGTACCTCTCCTGACTGTATAAACCATGGAGCTGCTGTTCTGTTTGGGCGGTACCTCTCCTGACTGTATGAAGCCATGGGGCTACGGTTCTGTTTGGGCGGTACCTCTGGCTGTGTGATGTGGAGTCTCAGTAGCCAAGTCCCAGAACCGGACAGTGGTATCACCAGAACCGCTGGCCAGGTACCTGCAGAACACAGAGACGACCACACACACACACACACACACACACACACACACACACACACACACACACACACACACACACACACACACAGTCAAGTAAAACATATGCAATAGTCACCACAAAAATGTTGCTGTCAGACAATCTATAAATAGGACAGGGTGTGTTTGATATGTCTTCAGGTGCAGCCAGGAGGGGCATATACATGCTGTCTTTTCATAGATGATTTATCAGTGTGTTTGAGATGTCTTTGGGGCTGCCAGGAGGAGTAACTACTGTTAAACAATCTATAGAGAGGACAGGGTGTGTTTGATATGTCTTCAGGTGAAGCCAGGAGGGGTACCTACTTGCCAGTGGGGCTGAAGGAGGTGGAGATGACCGCCTCCGTGTGTCCCTGCAGAGAGCTGGTGCAGCGGGCCACAGCCCGAACCCTGAACACAGCCTGGGGCTGGTAGACCACGGGCAACACCTGCTCCGTCTCCACGCCCAGCGCCCTCACACACACGCCCAGGCTGGACACCACCTCCGCTTCCCCACGCACAAAGAAAGCCAGTGGCACTGGCTCCTCCTGTACACAGAGAGAGAGTGAGAGAGAGAGGATGGTGGGAGGAACAGAGACAGGATGGAGAGACACATACATAGTGAGAGAGAAATACATAGACAGTGTTTATTAATTAGGCAATGCCCATTCTAGATGTACACATAACTGATTAAACCAAATAGGCTGCTTCTGCAGGTTGTAATTCATACTTTTGCTTTGTAGCCACCAGAACATAGTAAGTAACCTGAGTTACTCAAATTGACATGACAGATCTTCTTCCTAATCTAACGTGATACACCCCTTACCTTCTGTAGAAGAGCATTGCAGACCAACTGGAGTTTGTCCGGAGTAATGTCCAGCGGGACGTCGAAGGGCGAGCCCAGAGCCTCCCCAGCCTCATCCTGAAACTGGATCAACAGCCGCTCCACGTCCTCGTTAGTCATTCTTTCAAATCGGAACGGCTCTCAGCTTGGTCGGGGGAAGAAATTATTATGTTTTGAATAAGATGACCGAAACTTATGATATATTCCAAAAAACACAATGTGGTTATGATGTTGGTAAAAAACATAAACGATATGGGGCTAGAATACAGCAATATTTACGGTTACTTATTTCAGTTAGTAAGGTAGATCAACTCTTGCTGTAACTTCCGTAATTTAAATGGTAATGCTAACGTTAGCTATGGAGCCTTGCACATCTAGATGATGTTGCCTACTTCAAAAAAAGCATGAATTATTATGCAAACATATTTGCCCATCTATTGTATAGTTTATTGATGCTCCAAATGTAAACAATGCTGACTAAATATACCTTTTACGCTACTTCTGCGTTCCACACGTGTTTGCTGACAGCGCGAGAGATGTACGTCAATTCTCTTACGTCACGAGATTGCGACAAATAATTTCACTTTTGGATACATTGCCCCCTTGTGGAGAAATGCTGAATGAAGCAAAAAAAGTAGAGTCGTGAAATATTAAGTAACGGAATACGCCTGCGTAGAAAAGATATTCAAACAAACCAGGTTACTCTTTTCTTATTTAAAATTAGTAAATTAATAAGACCATATTTCTTTACAAAAATAAAGCTTTTACTCAACTTTCGTCAATCTTTTACTTTGTGTTCGACCATAAATTACAATTAAATAAAAAAAAAACTTTCTTCTCCAAAATCCCCCAACGTAAGCCTGTACTCTCATAAAACGAGTCTGCGCAACCTTCCAGTTTGTATAAACTGTTTCTCAATCCACTGAGTGCAAAATTAAATAAATAAAGAAGCTAAACACAACTTCTATGGATTCAAAAGGCGTTTGCTTATTGGATGTCCAGCTGAAGAAAAGTAATTCGCCACCCGTTATGTGATCCAAATTGACCCATGCAGCTACTAAAACCTAGAATGGCTTTTATCTACTATAATGTATGACTTCAAAGACCAAATATCTGCTTATCCACAATCCATATGTAATTGCATTTAAGGTCTCGGTAAAATAGCCAACATTATTTTCTAATTATACATTTTGTTTGAGTCAATCATAAAATTGTAGAATTTTATGCAGCTCAGGTGAAATTGTGTAATTACAAGCTAAGAATAACAAAAGGTCAATTATAACTATGGGCTGTAACCAATATATCAAAAAAAAAGTTTTAATAGCTGTGTTCTTGCAGATTATTAAGACATTGAAGAGTATTTTGTTGTCTCTTGTCAGGTTTGGAGAATCATCACAACCCACATGCCCGAATAATTTCAAGCAAAAGTTTTAATAGCTGTGTTCTTGCCGATTATTAATCAGTGGAAGAGTCTTTTGTTGTCTCCTGTCAAGTTTGGAGAATCATCACAACCCACATGCCCGAATAATTTCAAGCAAAATAGAAACACATTTAGGGACGCAGAAAGAAAACTGAGAATGTAAAGTACAAGTGGGCAGTTATTTATTTTATTAGTGATCATCATCAAAATCACCCTATGACTTTTAATACTGTTCACATTTTGCGCAAACAGGAAAACACGTGAAATAAGACTTTGACATACACACCAAACTAAGACTTTGTGACCTTCTAAAAACAGACTAAAAGAAAAACTTTGCTAGTGCCACAACAACATATGAAAGTGGCTTACCATGAATTACTTGAGTATAACTTCAGTAACTACAAATGAAGACGTTTTTCTGTGGGTGTTTTAGGATGAACGTAGGGCACTGCCCTCATTATACTTAGGGCTTTTAAAAGGCACCACTAGGTTCCTCTGTACTCACACAAAACCTTTTTTCTGTGCGAAGACTTTCAAAATATAGGTTCTGAAGGCGCTTATAATTGAAAAAGAAATACATCTCAAGAGATGTAGGTCTTTTTAAAAAACTTTTTTTTTATTTCATAAAAACCCTCTGGCCCCTCCGCAGTTTGTATGGGTGGGTGGTCTCGCACGCACACACGTGTGGTTGTTGTATTTGTGTCGTGGGTGGTTGTTGGTGGTGGTGGCAACTTCCAACTTGAAGCTTCCAGGAGCGTCAGGCCTTGCCGTTACAGTAATCTATCTCCTCATTGGCTAGAATCAAGGCTGTCCGGCAGGGAATGTAGACCTGATAGAGAGCGAGAGAGAGAGAGATAGAGAGAGAGAGAGAGAGAGAGAGAGAGAAAGAGAGAGAGAGAGAGGAGACAGAGAGACAGAGAGAGGTAGAGAGAAACAATCAGTGAGAAAGACAAAGACAGCGACACAGAAAGAGAGAGAGGGACACATTTTGATAAATCTATCGTTTCATGCCTGGCATTTTTCGATGATCGGAGGGGTCTGGTGTATTGAAGCCAGCAGCTGGCAGTTTTACGGGGAAGGTGAGGAGGGTCACACTGAAACTATTGTAGAGGTGGAGAGCTGATGTTTGTGTTGTTGTTTACTGTAGAGCTGGAGAGCTGATGTTTGTGTTGTTGTTTACTGTAGAGCTGTAGAGCTGATGTTGTGTTGTTGTTTACTGTAGAGCTGTAGAGCTGATGTTTGTGTTGTTTGTTTACTGTAGAGCTGATGTTGTGTTGTTGTTTATTGTAGAGCTGGAGAGCTGATGTTTGTGTTGTTGTTTACTGTAGAGCTGGAGAGCTGATGTTTGTGTTGTTGTTTACTGTAGAGCTGTAGAGCTGATGTTTGTGTTGTTGTTTACTGTAGAGCTGTAGAGCTGATGTTGTGTTGTTGTTTACTGTAGAGCTGGAGAGCTGATGTTGTGTTGTTGTTTACTGTAGAGCTGTAGAGCTGATGTTGTGTTGTTGTTTACTGTAGAGCTGTAGAGCTGATGTTGTGTTGTTGTTTACTGTAGAGCTGTAGAGCTGATGTTGTGTTGTTGTTTACTGTAGAGCTGATGTTGTGTTGTTGTTTACTGTAGAGCTGTAGAGCTGATGTTGTGTTGTTGTTTACTGTAGAGCTGGAGAGCTGATGTTGTGTTGTTGTTTACTGTAGAGCTGTAGAGCTGATGTTGTGTTGTTGTTTACTGTAGAGCTGTAGAGCTGATGTTGTGTTGTTGTTTACTGTAGAGCTGGAGAGCTGATGTTTGTGTTGTTGTTTACTGTAGAGCTGTAGAGCTGATGTTGTGTTGTTGTTTACTGTAGAGCTGGAGAGCTGATGTTTGTGTTGTTGTTTACTGTAGAGCTGTGTTGTAGTTTACTGTAGAGCTGTGTTGTTGTTTACTGTAGAGCTGTAGAGCTGATGTTGTGTTGTTGTTTACTGTAGAGCTGGAGAGCTGATGTTGTGTTGTTGTTTACTGTAGAGCTGGAGAGCTGATGTTTGTGTTGTTGTTTACTGTAGAGCTGGAGAGCTGATGTTTGTGTTGTTGTTTACTGTAGAGCTGTAGAGCTGATGTTGTGTTGTTGTTTACTGTAGAGCTGTAGAGCTGATGTTGTGTTGTTGTTTACTGTAGAGCTAAAGGGCTCGTGTTTGTGTTGTTGTTACTGTTTATCATGCTGTCTGCCACTCGTCCAGGTTGCCAAGAGAACTGGTTCTCAGTTGATCTGACTGGTTAAATAACTAAGTGACCAGTGGATGTGTAGTTCTTATAAACCTAGTCAAGTCCTGTATGTTTACTGTAGAGCTAGCTAGGGGACAGTAGGTCCTGTATGTTCAGCTGTAGAGCTAGCCAGGAGGCAGGAGGTCCTATATGTTTAACTTCTATAGAGCTAGTCAGGGGGGCAGTAGGTCCTGTATGTTGAGCTGTAGAGCTAGCTAGAGGACAGTAGGTCTTGTATGTTTAACTTGTATAGAGCTAGCCATGGAGGGCAGTAGGTCTTGTATGTTTAACTTGTATAGAGCTAGCCATGGAGGGCAGTAGGTCTTGTATGTTTAACTTCTATAGAGCTATCCAGGGGACAGTAGGTCCTGTATGTTTGACTTGTATAGAGCTAGCAAGGGAGGACAGTAGGTCCTGTATGTCTAACCTCTATAGAGCTAGCCAGAAGGGCAGTAGGTCCTGTATGTTTAACTTCTGTAGAGCTAGCTAGAGGACAGTAGGTCCTGTATGTTTAACCTCTATAGAGTCAGGAGGGCAGTAGGTCTTGTATGTTTAACTTGTATAGAGCTAGCCATGGAGGGCAGTATGTCTTGTATGTTTAACTTGTATAGAGCTAGCCATGGAGGGCAGTAGGTCTTGTATGTTTAACTTGTATAGAGCTAGCTATGGAGGGCAGTAGGTCTTTGGATGTTTAACTTGTATAGAGCTAGCCATGGGGGCAGTAGATCCTGTATGTTTAGCTGTAGAGCTAGCCATGGGGGGCATAGGTCCTGTATGTTTAACTTCTATAGAGCTATCCAGGGGACAGTAGGTCCTGTATGTTTGACTTGTATAGAGCTAGCAAGGGAGGCAGTAGGTCCTGTACGTTTAACTTCTGTTGAGCTAGCCAGAAGGGCAGTAGGTCCTGTATGTTTAACTTCTGTAGAGCTAGCTAGAGGACAGTAGGTCCTGTATGTTTAACTTCTATAGAGCTAGTCAGGAGGGCAGTAGGTCTTGTATGTTTAACTTGTATAGAGCTAGCCATGGAGGGCAGTAGGTCCTGTATGTTTAACTTCAATAGAGCTAGTCAGGAGGGCAGTAGGTCTTGTATGTTTAACTTCTGTAGAGCTAGCTAGAGGACAGTAGGTCCTGTATGTTTAACTTCTGTAGAGCTAGCTAGAGGACAGTAGGTCCTGTATGTTTAACTTCTATAGAGCTAGCCAGAAGGGCAGTAGGTCCTGTATGTTTAGCTGTAGAGCTAGCTACAGGGGCAGTAGGTCTTGTATGTTTAACTTGCATAGAGCTAGCTATGGAGGGCAGTAGGTCTTGTATGTTTAACTTGTATAGAGCTAGTCAGGAGGGCAGTAGGTCTTGTATGTTTAACTTGTATAGAGCTAGCCATGGAGGGCAGTAGGTCTTGTATGTTTAACTTGTATAGAGCTAGCCATGGAGGGCAGTAGGTCTTGTATGTTTAACTTGTATAGAGCTAGCCATGGAGGGCAGTAGGTCTTGTATGTTTCACTTGCATAGAGCTAGCCATGGAGGGCAGTAGGTCCTGTATGTTTGACTTGTATAGAGCTAGCCATGGAGGGCAGTAGGTCCTGTATGTTTAACTTCTATAGAGCTAGCCAGGAGGGCAGTAGGTTCTGTATGTTTAACTTGTATAGAGCTAGCCATGGAGGGCAGTAGGTCTTTGGATGTTTAACTTTTAGAGATCTAGCGAATGATCAGTCGTGGGAGCTGACGCTGGACAGCTGGGAATTCAGAACAGACAACCTCCTCCAAAGACTCGCCCAAAATGTCTCTGTTGCAAAATGTTCTATTTTTGAAAAAAAAAAAACATTACTGAAAGATGTAATTCAACTAGCAGCCACTGGGGGTCACTGTGGCACTTTCGGAATGTGTATCGCACAGAACAGTATTTTCTATTCAAACAAGATTGTAAGAACTAGGTTATCTTCTCAGAAAACTGAACTAAATGATTAGATAAATTAATTATAATATAGAATATACAGTTAGGGCCAAAAATATTTGGACAGTGACACAAGTTTTGTTATTTTAGCTGTTTACGAAAACATATTCAGGATACAATTATATAATCAATATGGGCTTAAAGTGCAGACTCCAGTGTAATGAAGTTCACATATTCTGCTCTGGTTTAGGAATTACAGCTCTTTAATACGTAGCCGCATTTTTTCAAGGGATCAAAAGTAATTGGACAATTGACTCAGAAGGCTGCAAAAAAAATAACAACGCTGCATGGGCTCTTCCCTCTTAACCTGTCATCAATTAAGCAGTTAAAAGGTCTGGAGTTGATTCCAGGTGTGGCGTTTGCATTTGGAAGCTGTTGCTGTGAACACACAACATGCGGTCAAAGGAGCTCTCAATGGAGGTGAAACAGACCATCCTGAGGCTGAAAAAAAAGAAGAAATCCATCAGAGAGATAGCAGAAATGTTAGGAGTGGCCAAATAAACAGTTTGGTACATTCTGAGAAAAAAAGAGTGCACTGGTGAGCTTGGGAACTCAAAAAGGCCTGGACGTCCACGGAAGACAACAGTGGTGGATGATCGCAGAATCCTTTCCATGGTGAAGAAAAACCCCTTCACAACATCCACTCAAGTGAAGAACACTCTCCAGGAAGTAGGTGTATCAGTATCTAAGTCTACCATAAAGAGAAGACTTCATGAGAGTAAATACAAGGGATTCACCACAATGCAAACCATTAATCAGCCTCAAAAATAGAAAGGCCAGAATTGACTTTTCCAAAAAACACCTGAAGAAGCCAACCCAGTTGTGTGCATTCTTTGGACAGATGTGTGTGTGTACAAGAATGTGGGAAGAAGAAAGTTTGGAGGAGAATTGGAACAGCTCATGATCCAAAGCACACCACATCTTCTGTAAAACATGGTGGAGGCAGTGTGATGGCATGGGCATGCATGGCTTCCGATGGCACTGGGTGTGTGTGTTGTGTGTGTGTGTGTGTGTGTGTACAGATGGACAATGACCCAAAACATACTGCAAAAGCAACCCAGGAGTTTTTTAAAGCAAAGAAGTGGAATATTCTGCAATGGCCGAGTCAATCACCAGATCTCAACCCAATTGAGCATGCATTTCACTTGCTCAAGACAACACACACACACACACACACACACACACACACACACACACACACACAAGGCCTGGCACACACACACACACACACACACACACACACACACATTGCCTGCAAAGGATTCTCAACAAAATATTGAAAAGTAACATTTTACTTGGGGTTACACACACACACTGAAATGAGGAGCGTTTGTATAAAAATAGCTACAATTCCTACACATATATTTTTGTTCAACCCCTTGAATTAAACCTTAAAGTCACTTCAATTCCGTTGTAGTTGTTTCATTTCAAATCCAATGTGGTGGCATGCAGAGCCCAAATCATGAAGATTGTGTCACTGTCCAAATATTTTTGGGCCTAACTGTATAAGGCATCTTCAAACAATAGTAACTACAGAGATACTTCCAGGATATGGAACGTCACCAAGTGATGGAAGTTATATTCTGCTCTGGTCTTAGCACAAAAGAAAACGAACCATTTTATATCCCACTGGTTCATAATGATGGTGATTAACCTAAACTGAAATATCATATATTCCATCAGCTCCCTCCTCTCTTCTACTCTGACAAATGTGTCAGGGTGTTGACTTCAGTGTTTGTGAGGACTTACACAAACCCATGTCATCAATGTGCCAGGGTGTTGACTTTAGTGTTTGTGAGGACTTACACAAACTCACGCCATCCTCTTTCATAGGCACAGGAGGAAAGATGGATTACCTTTTCAAGACACATCTCTGGGACAGAAACCACAGGTATCATTCCTCTGGGAGGACATGGCATATATCATATATAACTAAACTCCCCCTTCCACTAATACAATGTGTGTTGTTTTTATATACTTCTGGGGACTTTGACCTGTTAACACAGTCACGTCGCGGGTACCCAGAGAATCATGGGGACCTAAAAGCACGTCCCCTTGAGTCAACCCATTCTAATGCATCGAGGAGAACCCACTGATATGTCTGGTGCAAAAATTACGGGTTGTCCCAACAGTCATGAAAATCCGACAATTGTGTTTAAGAGTGTGTAAGGAGCATGCTCTAGAGTGCCCCCATAACCTGACAGATGGTACTGCAGTCTCTCACACACTCTTTCACACTGACATGCGCAGTTAATTCAGCCAATCAATGACAAGATATTTACATAAACATATATGCAAATATGCACAAGGAAGAACACAAGATTACGCCTGGACAAAGGTAAGCCTTGTGTTAATTATATTATAAAATTAACGGTGCAAGATTAGTATTGAAATACTGATGATATAATTTAAATGTAAATGATAAAGGACGAATAAGAAATCTTGAGAGCTGTAAATTTATACTAGTAGTAGCAGTTAGCTGCTTTTATAGTGATTTTGCTAACAAAAATCGTCAACATGACTGTTGGCCAGTGCTAACAATGCAATATAGTCAACTGTAAATGTATGTATTTCTGAATTAAGCAATGGTAGAATTGTTGGTAAAACTTAAAATTTTATACATATATATATATATAAATCAATATCTTAATTATTTGGATTATCAGAGTTAGCTCAGACTGTCAATCCTGATCAACTAGCATTGATTCAGCTAGCAAGCCTCGTGTTATAGTTAGCTAGTTAACGCATCCAAGAGACAGTAACTGTAGTTTTTACTCCCATCGCGTTCGGTCACCAACAATGATAATCGATGATTAAACACTACAAGTCCCATGATGCCATTGCTTTCACGCATGCTCCCTGTCTAGAGTGATGCTGACGCTGATGAAAAGTTTGCAGGAACTCCATCTCCATTAACTGGATGCTCATATCTGGGGTAAGACGCAATTTATATGCCTTTCTTAGGCGTTGCTAAATTGTTATTACGATTACAGTCTCTAATCATGCCTATTACTTTACAGCACAGGCTTTTTTTTTCTAAAACGCCTTAAAGTAATGAGAATGATTACAACATACTAAATGTAATCATAACAAGTTTCAAAGACAGCAACGTTATGCTGGCACGTTAGCAAGCCAGCTGATTCGGTAGTCGCTAGCTAATGTTAACCGGTCAGCTAGCTGTGGGTGTTTAATACATGTGTTTTTTTAATCCGTTTTGGCTACGTGTGGACATGGCCTTAATTTAGAATACAGAATTATGGACGCCCATTTCCGCGAATGTGGAGAGAAAAAAAAGGATAATTTAAGTCATTATGAGAAACTATCTCAAAATAATGACTTGGCACCCCAAAATAATGAGATGGTATCTCAAAATAATGAAATAGTATCTCAAAAATAATGAGAAGCTTTCTCAATGACTTAGTTTCTCATAGTTTTTGAGATACTATCTCAAAATAAAGATTTAGTGTCTCATAATGACTGAATTATCTCGAAATAATGACATACATATCTAAAAAATAATGACTTACCTCAAATTAATGATTTACTTATCTTGAAAAAATGACTTGTACCTCAAATTAATGATTTACTTATCTTGAAATAATGACTTAATATCTCAAAATAATGACTCACTTATCTCAAAATTAAGATTTAGTATCTTAATAATGAGGAGCTCTCTCAAAATAATGACTTACTTATGTCCAAACATTTTGTAATGTTTATGTTTTAGCGTTTAGTCGATTCAAATAAATGGCATGCAGAATTGTTTAGTTGTGCTGTGACTGCCATTTGACGTTTGCGTGTCCCATTTGCCAGACAGTGAAGTTTTGGGCTTGCTACATTAGATATTTGCAGTTGTAAATTTAACGCACAAATGAAATATGCGTTCTTTTTCAAACTTGCATACAGTCAAATGTGCATTAACAGTTACATTCTTTTGACAAAATGTGTTGGTGTTGTCGGTTAAACGACAAGTCTGCTCACACTAGGCGAGTGCCTCACAGTGTCAATGACGGCCAATATAGTGTATAGTATGTTCGCCTGGGAGGTTTGATTTCAGTGGAGCCTAAGGAATTACTAGTGAGAATTGGTTTGTGGTTGCTTCAATTAATTGAAGTCATGCAGAGAGCTCTACCTTACATTAGCCCACAGTCATAATGGCGTAGTTGTCTGACTTGTAACTTGCTAGCTATAGAAGTTTTTAATTTGCTGTCTTATCTAGTCTATTAATGCAACAAGCTCATTGCTCATATTGTTCTTTTCTGGACAGGAAAATGCCACGGAGGATCAGCCCACAAAATGATGCCATTAACCATGCTGTGTCACAGACTGATAAGACATCAAAGCTGGATGTGAAATATATCAACCATTACAAAGGTATGTCTAGAGCAATGACCTAAAATTTTGTTCTCATCAGCAAGTTCCTTTGTAACCACTGTCACAGGGTACAATCTTTAAAAGACTATAAAGACATAAAAAAAAATTTGATGTTCTCATTTTTGTGTTTGTCTGTTTCACTGTTTGTTTTCCATGCCTGGTAGCAAGACATGGCCAAGTAGGTGGGCACTGGACAGGCCACATTGCCAGTTTTTTAAACAGAGCCATACACAGACAGCAACACACAGGCTGACATAGCTGTGCATGTTGGCTGGAGTCAGCACACAGGGGAAGTTTACATACAAGATTACACTTTTTTTTTTGCAAATGCCAAAAGGCAGTAATATATTAATTCCTCTTCTGTTTACCCCTTATAAAAGTGCAAGCCTAGTTGCCTACTGTACTGCACAAGCTCAACCCTGTTCTATCTAATCTTTCTATTTAATCTTTGTCTTTGGCAGGTCGTGGTCTATTCTCTCTTGCTCCATTCTTAAAAGGAGATTTTGTGGCTGAGTATAGGGGGGAGATCATTGACTTTACCGAAGCTGAGAGAAGAAGAAGCATTTACCACACTGCAAGCACTGTGTTCATGTTTGATTTCCTCTGGAAAGGGAGAAAATGGTGGTAAGTTGCCTTTTTTATCACAAAACCCCAGAGTACTTCCCTTCCCAATGCCATACTAAATTTGGGATTTACCAAAACTTATTTTGTCACTTAGATCTTGATAGTGCAACACGTTTTTTCACATTTTCCTGTAATGGTGCAAGCAAATATAAAGGAAACATTGTGTGAACTCTAGTAAGGCTATTCCATGGATATGAATAATATAAGTCTGTCAAAGTTAATAAAGATATTAAAAACATTGCACACCTACAAAGCAATGCAATAGCCAACAATAAGATGAAAGTCGACTGATTATGCTCATCACAAGGCCATCCCAGTTAGAGCAGCTCACTGGTATGCACCTTATCCACAACAAACTTCAAAGCCAACAATCTACTGGTTCCATTAACAATATGGTACTATGTGCGAGAGTAGCTTATAACTCAGCCTCTACAGCAGCCACCTTCTGACCTGTAGCCTTCTCCTCTCCAATGCATGCACATCAGCTTTTAATCCTTGTGAACAAAAACCATATGGGAATATGTCCTCTGCCTTAAATAAAACTAAATCTACAAGGGGCTGATCCTCATCCCTGGCTGGTTAACATACTTTAACCTATTTCTTTCTTTCTGATGAGGTCGTATTTGGTTGAGGTCATATTTACATTCACATTTGAATGTTAATGCTCAATTTCAGGGTTTTGATGTGGTCTTGACCTTACCTCTAATGTCCTTAGCTATATGAATATGACGTGTGAATAATTTTTGCAAAAACTTCACTTTCTAAAACCATCAACCTAATTGTCCCAAAAAAATTATGAATTATTCTAGTGTTGATGCTGCAAAGGAGAATGACTCATTTGGAAGGCTTGTCAATGATGAACACAAAACTCCAAATTGCAAAATGAAGTTGGTTGAAGCGGAAGGGAAGCCACACCTGTGTCTTTTCGCGATTAGGGATATTGACCAAGGAGAGGAAATAACATACGATTATGGAGGGACGGACTGGAACTGGCGACAAGAGGTTAGATAATTGAGTTACATCTTACGTATACTCTACAAGCTATATCAGGATTCTTTTCTCAGTTAAATGTTTGTGTTATCTAAATAAGGCATTGTATTTCCACCAACCGCATTCAACATTCTGTACAAATTCTGCACAAAAGGAATAAGAAACAAGTGTTTTATGACGCCACCCTCCTGTAATGTGATAATCTTCACTTAAATGCACCATTTGTTTAGACTTTCAGAGTGATGCCTGCTGAAGCAGATGGAGACACCCCCACCAATGGACGAGGCTCAGGGACACCCGATGGTTATGATCCAATTACAAATACTCCTGATGAAAAGGTAAATTGCAATTCTGTTTTGTGACCCTCATTGTATTTCCTTACTAGCCATTCCACGTTTATTCGAATACAAGTAATTTTGCAGCCTCAACAAATACTGATACAAATAAAAATACTGGGCTCTCTGAACATCCCGAATACAATACCAATACTTTACATTAGGTCAAGGAGCCCTCACAGG
>JAPMUY010010239.1:0-96771 GCA_026901105.3 Galaxias olidus
GGACAATGATCCAAAGCACACCAGCAAGTCCACCTCTGAATGGCTCAAAAAACCCAAAATGAAGGTTTTGGAGTGACCTAGTCAAAGTCCGGACTTAAATCCGATTGAGATGCTGTGGCATGACCTTAAACAGGCCGTTCATACTCAAAAACCCTCCAATGTGGCTGAATTAAAACAATCCTGCAAAGAAGAGTGGGCCAAAATTCCTCCACAGCGATGTGAAAGACTCATTGCCAGTTATCGCAAACGCTTGATTGCAGTTGTTGCCGCCAAGGGTGGCACATCCAGTTATTAGATTTAGGGGGCAATTACTTTTTCACATAGGGCCTTTTTCCCTTAATAAATCAAATACTCATTTAAAAACAGCTTTTTGCATTTACTCAGGTTATCTTTGTCTGATATAAAAATTTGTTTGATAATCTGAAACATTTAAGTGTGACAAATGTGCAAAAACAATAAGTATCTGTAAGGGGGCAAATACTTTTGCACAGCACTGTACATCTCTCGAGTGACCATTGTTGTTCACTCGAACCCTCAGCCCTCCGAGGGTCGATCTCATCAAGTTCACTTCAGATTTTCAGGCTAATGGAACGACACTTAACATGCTGAGGGGAAGTCAACGAGGGCATGTTGAACTAGTATTTGTATAAGTCAATCAATGCAAAAATGTACCAACAAATCTTTTTGAACAAATCTTTTTAGCGTCCGAATCGAACTATTATATCATACTGACCCATTAAAGATCAACGCTTCCGTGCTAATCAATCAGTCAATGCTTTTGTATCAACATTCAGTTCATATTACTTACGCCACAGACACATACAACACAAATCATCTATGAATAGCTTGAGCATGCATTCCGCTGAATTATGTCCAAGTCTGCAAACACCCCAAGACAACATAGTTGGACACGAGGAACTTCCTAAAACGGAGTGTGACGTTTCTGGATAGATTTCTGCCTGAAGACTCACTCTGTGATAGTTTGGCTCATGCGCCATGTCTTGTATAGTCCGACAACTCTCGTTCACTCCAACTTACTGATGGTTCGGCTAATGCGATAGTTCGATTCATACCCCAACTCTAGTTCATTCCGAATAACTGATAGTCGATTCATACCCCAACTCTAGTTCATTCCAAACAACTGATAGTCGATTCATACCCCAACTCTAGTTCATTCCGAATAACTGATAGTTCGATTCATACCCCAACTCTAGTTCATTCCGAATAACTGATAATCGATTCATACCCCAACTCTAGTTCATTCCGAATAACTGATAGTTCGATTCATACCCCAACTCTAGTTCATTCCGAATAACTGATAGTCGATTCATACCCCAACTCTCGTTCATACCGATTAACTGATAGTTCGATTCATACCCAAACTCTTGTTCAGTCCGACTCACGGATAGTTGGCTCATGCAATAGTTAGATCCATACCCCAACTCTCGTTCATTCCGATAGTTTGGGTCATGCACCATGCCTCACTGATAATTCGATTCATACCACATCTCTCATTCATGCGCCGACCGTGTGTAGGGACCAGGATAGTGATAGCAGGCCATTTTGACGACTCAAAATTGGCCACTGAAGAAAGCTTGTAAGGGAAATTTTGGCATCCTCACGGATGTTCAAGCCTAAACTGTTGTTCCAATGTGGGGGAAGGGTCAGAGAGAAGACCATGTCACGAAAGAGACAGTGTGCCTTTTAGAGACACTGAAGGCTAAAGTTTTGTGTCTTAGACATATAAAATGATGTCTACGTGTCATATCCGCTCCCCTCCACCTTGACCAGTGGAACGATTGTTTATCTTCGACCAATTTACTTGTTTCAACCTTGTCAACTAATCAGAACTTGTTATGTCGTTAGACTGATCTGACTGTAGTAATTTCTCTGTGTACACACTCTGACTAAGACTCTGTAGTCAATAAAATTGTACTTGATCATTGCACGGTTTCTCCCTCATTAATTGGTTATTTTCTGTCATAGATTGAAATTACCCATTACAATTGGCGACGAGGATGGAATTGGATAGGACATGTAGACATCTTTTTATGTTATGTCTAAGACACAAAACTTTAGCCTTCAGTGTCTCCAAAAGGCACATACTGTCTCTTTCGTGAATTGGTCTTCTCTCTGACCCTTCCCCATACATTGGAACAACAGCTCAGGCTTGACATCCGTGAGGATGCCAAAATTTCCCTTACAAGCCTCGAGAACAAACAGGAAGTGTTTCGTCAATCTTGAGTCAAAGTCTACGTTCTTTATTTCAGTTCCATATAACTAATTACATTAAATCTAGTCATAAAGTTATAGTTTCCATGCATTCGTTGACACCCACTTTTCTGCCACTTTTTGATACATTTTATTTGCTAAAACATTGCCATGATAATGATGTATTTTTGACATATTAAGCTGAATTGATTTTACTTCTAATTTCTCTTGACATTCACTAGACTGGTAGACTGTATTTGAGGAATATATTTAGTGCCAATTCATGTGCAGAATTACAGGTAGCCTGAGCAAGCTGCAATAATTACATGTCAGCTAAAGTTAAGGCTACCCACATAATGCAATTATATACTGAAACATAATAGACCTGGGGCTTCAGTCCAATATTAAGAGTGATATTTGCAAGGACAAATAATCCCTTGCTCTTGAGTAAAGTGGTAAAAAAAACTAAATTTGAGAAAAAGACTCATAGTTTGATTTATTTAGATGAACTGATTCGAATGAATCAACTCAGTCAAACTGCACATTCCTAATCAATGTGTCGTCAATGCTATTGCTATGACTCATGCGTGTGCGCGTACATGTACACTTAAGGGTCTATGTTTGGGGGTTTGAAAATGTGGTCACTCTTTGCAAGGGTATTATATTATATTTCTCCATAAGAATTGTAACGACACAAATATAATACAAATATAAAAAAATACATGTTATATGCTCATTTGATATGTAGGCTATGGTGTAATGCCTGCAGATTAGAGCTGCCAGTCTGCGCTTTGACCTCATTGTCATTGCATCCTCTCAATCTCAAAGTTCTAGAGTGCAGAACCAAAATGACACGTGTCACTGTCCAACAAATTATGGTGCTCACTGTATAATAATTTGTAGAAAAGTAGTTGGCCAATAATCCTATAAAGTATAGAATATAAAGTATTGAAAAAAGTATCGTCAAGGTATCGTATTGACTTAAAGGTATCAACTTTGGTATTGGCATCGAAAAAATTTTAACGATACCCTACCCTAAGTGTAATACATAAAGTGTCATGTTAACAATCTCTTATTTGGCTTTCGCGAGACATTTACTGGATGGGTTATGCCTGAGTTTAACTTTGTGTGCAGTCTAAGTGGCATAAGGCTGACATCTTTGTGCAATACAAGGGTAATGATACAAACGTGAGTTGGTTTCCATGGACAGAGAGGCATATGACGAGTTGATCTTTAGTTTGCCATTGAGGTAAGACAGGACATACGTTTTGATATGAGAGCAAGGGAAGTATGATGATGCCATCAATCAACGTGGTTGTTTAAGAGCTGCAGATGAGGCCGCCGGTAACCTAGACAAAGCAATCACAGTTATGGATAGGGTTACAGACAGACTGTAATAGGTTGCAGGCCAAATGTAATTGTCTTAGGGAGGAGAAATAAAGTAGTCAGTATTCAGTGAGTAGAAAAGCAGGGCACCTAAGCTTTATGAGGATTGAAGTTATGAAGTTATTTCCCTTCCTGTATAACCATAAATTCGATATAGGTTTCCACACAAAAAAAAAAAAAAGGAAACATATTCAATTAAGCCAAAAAATATTCATACCCATGCCAAAAACATGCAGGTTAATTGGTGACTATATATTGCCCGTAGGTGTAACTGTGAGTGTGAGTTGTCTGTCCCTATTTGTCAGCCCTGTGACAGACTGGCGACCTGTCCAGGGTGTACCCCGCCTCTCGCCCTGTGTCGGCTGGGATAGGCTCCAGCCCCCCCCCCCCCCCTCCCCCTCCCCCTCCCCCTCCCCCTGCGAACCTGCAAAGGATAAGCGGTATAGCTAATGGATGGCTGGATGGATGAATGAATTTATATTTGACGAATAGGTTTTTTTCTGGGTGGAAATGCCATGGTGACAAAAGACAGTAAAGCATAGTGTTATTGATTTTAATGAAAAATCCTCCTATTTTTAAGTTTTTTTTATTTTATTTATCAAAAAATTTCATGTGCAAAAATTTTCATACCCCTTGAAAATTGTCTGCCATTTTGAAATGCAAGCTGCTGCTGACTTTTAATTTTCAATGTCAACACTTATGCCTGTCGATCACTCCTGTAGGTGGGACTTCCGTGATTATAAGTAACAGTCAAGTTTATGTCTACACAGTTTGCCTATCTCATGTTTAAAAACCAATCGTTGGCAAAATGGTAACGTTCGCAACTTTAAGATTCCAGTATACTTCAAGTGAAAGCAAACTTTTCTTGTTCGCTTGGTTCTCTTTCGCTTGTTCGCCGAGGCTGTGATGGTATACTTGTTCGCTACTGATTTGAGTTTGTGGTAGCTTACACCCCAATACAGCAGGGGGAACCAAATGTAACGGATCGCAACAAAACAGTACGAGTGGATACGAGTTTTAAAGTGTTCAAATTCTTTACCTTTTTCAGTTCAGCTCCTATCAAAAGTATTCATAGTTTAAGATAAAATTCCAAACGTTTCTAAATAAGTGCTGCTGTGACCAAAATGAACAGTAAATGCTATACACGGAAACCAAACGCAGCCATCCAAAGCTTTCGTCAGAGCATGGTACCACCCATCATATACTTGGACCAATCACATAGTATGTTCGCCACTGTTCGCCTTTGCCGCGTTCGCCTAGCTAGAAAAAATGGGCTGCGCAGTTCCAGGCGAATGAACACCCAAAGCGACGTCGCTTTGCTGATATTTGTTTGCCTACCCTCGGTGCTTGAAGCATACTGGAGCCTTTAGACGAGTAGTCCCGAAACCCTGACGTCAGTAACATTGTACAAGTGGAATTTGGGATGACAAGCATGCTAGCTAACGTTAGACTTCATGGAAATTCTGTTAACTCCATATCCAAATTGTGATGGTTAGCGTTCATTAAATCCAAACAAAAAAAAAATATTGTAACAGCAGCGCTTAGCATTCAGCTGTTGAATGCATTGTAGGGGAAACACTGGAGCTGCATTTCAATTGTAGTTCCACTTCCCCTCATTCACCTATCTTCAGCCCTTGGTATGACGTAACAGCATACGTCGCACGGGGGCCACTTGCAGAGGGTAAGTGGGTGGGGGATTTAAATGAAACACACCTGCCCTTGTACACTTTCAGCCCAAACTGCCATTGATCGACCGGCAGTTGTTGGCTTAGCGCTGTGCTGCTGTTTACAAATCATCAGAAATTCATGCAGACTCATTTCAATGAGGCTCATGCAATCAGCAGTATCCGTTTGTAATTTAGACATTTCTGTTTGTGATATGTATCGTGATTATCCTAACTATTATTGCTAGGGGTACATGATACCTTGATTAATTTATTAATATTCTCCTTCGGTGGTGAGCAACTGGCGTTTTATGTGCATTTCTGCCACCTAACCATTGATGGTTTTTCTTGCACCAAATGCATAACAGCAATGCATTGTGAGTGATAATCACTTCTAGAGTGACCATCGTTGTTCACTCGCTCCCTCAGCCCTCCGAGGGTCAATCTCACCAAGTTCACTTCAGATTTTCAGACTAATGGAACGACACTTAAGATGGCTGCGAGGATTCCCCCGAGGGCAAGTGCAGAGGCGTAGTCAACGAGGGCATGTTGAACGACTATTGTGATTTTGTCCACCATTCTTTTGAATTCAATTTCCGTCCTGTTGCTAATGTGAATGCTATTTTTCTTCCTACACTATATCGGAATTCTGTAATTGTCATTTCTAATCTATCTTTGGTGCACTTAAAGTCCTCTGTAAGCCCGGTAAGCGGCACCTCCAGAACCCCTTTCCCATAGAGAGCCAGGCTACTAAGACACCTTGGCACCCCTCACCATTTCCTAGCATTAAAGCTAACTCTTCTTTCTAGCTTTTCAACTTTAGTGATGGGGCTATCATCATGTCATTGGCCACATGAGCCGGGGTAGAAGTCCAAACTGCAGGCACCATAGCTATAGCTTTCCTGGCAACTCTGACCTCTCAATGCTCTAGGCCTCTGTTCAGTTCTATCCTTAATTCTTCAACCTGCTCTGAGTCTTTAAGGGTAGCATTGTACCATTTTCTGAGACTTGTTTTGACAGGATTTTCGATCACCGTCGCAATTGGATCCTGATCATGAAGAATATTTTGTTGCTCAATTTTCCCTTGACAACAGAAATGTTTCTGGATTTGCTTGGTTTTATTTTCATTCTAGCCAATTTAAGATTATCGTTAAGTTTACTTTTATTGCAAGTAGTTGTTGTCAATATTGTCATATCGTCCATATATGCTCGAATGGGAGGGAGGTGTAACCCAGGTCTTAACTTTTGCACACCGACAACCCATTTTGATGCTCAAATTATTACTTCCATGGCCACAGTAAATGCCAAAGGTGAGATTGCGCATCTCGCCATGATGCCAATCTCCAGACGCTGCCATTCCGTAGTAAATGTTGGTGTATTAAAACACAATTGAATGCCCTGAAAGTATGCCTTAACCAGGCTTATAATTGCATTTGGTACCTTAAAAAACTAAAATGCAGTCCATGACAGCTTGTGTGGTACAGATCCAAATGCTTTGCCAAATCCAGAAAAATGACACAAAGGTCTTTTTTCTCATGTTTTGCCAATTGAATTTCGTGCCAAATCATGCTGGTGTGCTTCACCCTCCAGACACCTGGAAAATCCTGATATGCCTGCTTTCTGTACTGAGGTATGTATTAACTTATTCTTTCTATAGGCATTCGATCAGTCTCTGTGCTACTATGCAACAAAAAAAATCCCCTCAACAATGAGCAAGCAAATTGGTTTGAGCTCACTAATGTCACTTGAATCTTTCTCTTTGGAATCTTTCCCTTTCTCTTTGACAGTCACAACATCGTTCACACTACAGTATCTGTACTCTCTGACGCAACCAGATATTAAACTTGCTAGATATCCAGTCGGGAGTTGCGAGGCATCGGCGTCACATCTGCGACTGTCTCAGATTGTGTCATGAGCAGTTCACACTACAAGATCGTTGCTCACGAGTGCGCTGCGATATGCCTCTTCTGGGGCTTTTGTCTGCGAGTTATAAAAACTTGTATGCGAGCGGAAAATCAGGCTAAAATCGTGTCGTGTGAAGTCGGCATAAGCAAAGTTTGGAGACTTGTCTTGTAATGTGTGACCCCTTGTCGCTGATCATTCATGTAGTGTAAACACCACAACGACTTCAAGATAGCGATTACAAGACAGATCAGTTGTGTAGTGTGTGCAGTACAGCAATCTTACGACTTTGAAAGGAGTGTAGTGTGTAGGCACTAGATATCCAGTCGGATGTTGTGAGACATCTGCGACTATCTCAGATGGCGTCGTGAGCAGTTCACACTACACAATCGTAGCTCAAGAGAGCGTGCTACGATATGCCTCCGATCTGAGGCTTTTGTCTGCACGTGGTAAATCGGGCTGAAAGCGTGTAGTGTGAAGTCGGAAAAACCTAGTATCGCTGGGGCTGGTGATTGCTCTCCCGAGCATGTAACACCAACTTAATATGGGGATCTTTTTTATTGACTCAGCCCTTTTCTTTTAGAATTTTGCGTTTTTTCAATACTAACACTCTAGCCTATTTTAAAATATGATTATCTGTTGCACTGAATTTTTTGGCACAAAAAGGGCAATGCTACAGGTAGGAGTTACAAATTCACCTATCACATTATTGCATTCAAGCCCCCTCCACCTACCACACACACACACACACACACATTCACACAGAACGACACAGCACAAGACAGGCAAAATTCTGGAAGGCTAGATGGGGGCACATCGTCCTGGTCCGAAGGCTAGCCTAGATGTAGTTGGTAGGGGCGACAACGATGACGATGTGTCCCTCGCGGACTTGGGGCCCATGTGGGCTTCAGCCCATGAGTTAATCTGGTTTTGCTGTGCAGAGATACAACACTTCAGGACCAGGGGTAAATTAGGGAAATAAAGCCAAGGTGTGGGCAGAGCTCTCCACTGAGCCTTCTCAGGATGATGTGCATTCACTTCAACAAAACATCTAGTAAAGAAGGTGCCCACTAGTGAACAAGGAAATATCTGTTTTCTAGCTACTTCTTTCTGAAACCATTGATTTTTAATCCACTATTTATGGAAAATGTATTCTTGGGCAAACCTACACATACACATTGACTCGCATAATCTGTGTTTCTTGTATGTCAGTGGGCAGCTCACATTTGGTTTGGCCAGGGTTGAGTCCCTGCGCCAAAGCCCCGTTTTATTTGATCTTGTAGAAATAGCTAATAGTCGGGATTCAGAGCGCCTCCATGCAGTGCTGCGCTGACGCGAAAAGTTATTCACGAAAACGCACGGCGCTGCACTGTCTGCAGCAGCAGTAGCAGCACACACCCCTTTGAAGCTTGCCTCACTCTATTTTTAAACAGACGCTGAGGTCGGAACCGTGCGAGGTATGGCTGGCTAATGTAGATTTACCCCCGTACATTCAATTAGCTGTTGTTGTAAACTGTCTAATTCTAGCCATCATGAAATTAAGTAATCAGCCGTTTAGCTAATTTAAAACAACGTGTGGGTTTTAAACGAGGCAACTTTAAGGAAGCTGACGAGCTAACGTTAGTTAGCTTACGCAAAAATATCCAGTGTAAACTAATGTTACAACCAGCTAGCTGTAATATTACGTTAACTTCAATCTTAGTAAGTGAATACTTAAGTCAAAAGTTCACAGACTAGTTGGCAAGCTAGAAAAAGTTTGCTAACAGCACATTTTTGTTTTTGTAGCTAGCTTAAAGCATTAGCTATAAGCAAACGTTTTTATTTTAGATTATATTAGATAATTTCGCCTGCACAGCAAGCGAGCTACTATCTATCTCTATTGATCCACACTGGTTACGCGACTTAATCGGTAAACTAATAAGACCAATAATAATTTCCTTGCTTTTACTTTGTACATGTCATGGTTACTTAAAAGTCGCCGTGTTGTTAGCCTGGTCAGGTAACTAATGCATGGGTCAACTTCAGTAGCTTGTACACCGTGTCTTCTACTTTTGAAAACTAATTAAACGTCATATATTATAAAAATATGCAAAAAAAAAATGCTGCTGCTGCAATAAAAATATAGTCTACAGGACGGAAATGGTGTTTGCAGCTGAATAACCTTTTAAAAATACAGTCTTCTCAGAGTTTGTGTAAAATGTAACTGTTGACTTACAGGTGGTGGTTGCCTGCATTAGGTTTCATCAGGCATATAAAGTTTGCTCTATTTACCAACAACTCTTAACTCCTAACTTTTTGTGTCAAAAGGTGGGTATAGAAAGCTGCAGCATCAAAGTCCCAAGCAGCAACATGGGGGCAGTTGTTTCCCGGTGGAGGGTTTGTATTACAATTGAACTTTTATCAACTCTGCTGTCTTAAAAAGTAATAATACAATGTGTGGGTTATTGGGCTAAATTATTGCTATTTAGCCACTTTTCAAATTTTCTATAGTCTAGTTATTATAAAGTTGAAAAGAAAAACATCAGTTCTTTTTCAACTAGGCCTACTGTTTTTTTCAAGAGTAAAGCCTGTAAGTTTGTAACAAGACTGTAGAATAGTATTTTGTTTTGTAAGAATCTTTTATATGATACCTGTTGTTTAAAGAGAGAGTTCATCTTTTTAGGAGAAAATATATGTTCCTACTTACCTCTAGTCCGACAAAATGATCGATATCAATGTTATGATTGTACATCCAATAATTAGTTATTTAGGTAAATAGGTAGTTAAATTTAGCCTAGGTTAGCAACAATAAATGTTAGCCAGTAGCACCGGCTAGCATGTCATCTTATTTGCCAATTAGTTAAACTTTATGTGGTTGATGCCAATAGCACAAACACAGGATAAAGTTGAAGGGCATTTACACTTTAGTTTTTTCCTCAGACTAAACCATCCACCGTGGAAGTTCTAGAAGGAATTGACAAGGTATGTTTTAATTACTTTACTGAACTAGATGTTCACATGATGCAAGTTTAAAAAGGTTTAAATGGGGCTGTTTTAGCAATTTAAATATTAAATTTTGAGTCATTCTGAACCCTCTGCATGGGTACTGCTAAGCTTTAGTTGTTTTCCTAAGTAACGTACATGGATTATTGTAAAAGATTTAAACTTGGCCTCAGCCCCTGTATGTCTGTACTGTTTCCATATTCATACATTCTCTCAGTGTCAAATAAGTTGTTTTCCGAATTCCATTCGACCAGGATCTAGGCCTTAAACAGAGCTAAATATTACAAAATATAAACCTGTGAAAGGTATTTAGGCAAACCCTGACACAAGATCACAAATAGAATGGTATGTTCCTAATTGACTCGATTACGCTACCCGTCAGCTCCATTGCTTGAAAGATGACACACACATGCTACCACTACATTATCCACAGGGGTGGGCTGCTTTTCTGTCCACTTGCTAAAATACCTCATTTTAATATGAGGTTAATGTTTGTGGTTGATTAATCTTTTTTGATTTTCACTACTGCTCTAAAATGGCTGGTGATTTAAAGTAGCATCAACTGAGTTGGATGTTGTTTAGGCTTTAAGACAAGATGGACATTAATGGGATAAATGTTTCCTATATCTAGTTTGCCATGCTTCAGTTCTAAAACTGGATTATTTCTTAGTTTATAATGCAAATTTATATTGGGTGTTAGGTGTCTTTATTTTTACCATTTTATTTTACAGGATATACAAACTCTTGAGGAATCCAGAGAAAGATATCAAAGACAATTGAAAATATGGGTTGGAAGATTGCTCCTCTACTCATCTCTTCTGTTCTTTATCGCATCTGTGGTTGTTTATCTTTGGTACCTTCCTGAACAGTTAATGGGAAAGCTGATACTGTCCCTTCCGTTTTTTGTATTTCCAATTTTGTAAGTATGCAGTAAAATTCTTTTCACTTCATTAAAATAGTAGAGTAGTATTACTGGCTATAGTTTACCTGCATACTTGTAAGCTTTTAACATGTTGTCTCCCATCAAGAGTGTGGATACTTCGAAAGACAATTGTTGCTCTTTTTTCACGAAGAACTGAAAAAAACGGTACGACGTTTTGTGTAGCTGTTTTTTAACACGCCAATCTGAGTTTCTGTACTCCATTGCAATCCGTGTATTTTTTTTTGTTTGTTTCAGATGAAAAATTGTTAGACTTGAAGTCACAAAAAAGAAAAATAGTAAGTGCCTTTTTTCTCAAGTTAGTCACTGTCACCATGTGAGTGTGTGTATGTATTTAAAAGTAAGACGTAGAAAAGTCTTAAGTGGCCTTGACTCACTTCCAAAATGTGACACATCTTGGGTCAACAAAAACAATACTTTATGGCCCATATTTAGCCATTTTGCTATTATTTGTAGCACAGTGCTGTTAGATAATTGATTGTCTTAATTAATAATTTTATGTCAGTGCAGAAAGTGGTTAATTTAGAAGAAACTTGACTTTATAAAGCACTCTGATAATGTTACTGTAACAGTAATTAATAGCACCTTGTGCCAGATAGAGATAAATCTGAAAAATTGCTTGTCGTCTACTGTCACGTGTAATAACTTTCAATAATTATGGCTGATGGATTTTCACACTCTCCATTATCGAAGTTGTGCATGTAATTACTCTTCATATTATGTGCAAACAATTACACTAAATGTGTTCAGAGTTTATCTTTCAAGAAAAGGTCTTCAATTTAGAGAGATACCATTTAGGTGCCTTTTGACAGTGCCTTCACATCAGAAGACTCAATTCGTTTTGGGAAATACTTAGCTTTATTTAACTATTCTGTAACAGTGGCTGATCACTTTCAACCAAGAAACCGTTTGTGTCAATGTCCTAATATTATTGTGTTGCAATAGGTTTGAACATTTTAAAATGTTGATAAATTGTAACTTTGTTACAGCTTGAAGAAGTTATGGAGACTGAAAACTATAAAACCGCTAAGATGATATTAGAGCGGTTTGATCCTGATTCCAAGAAAAACGTAGTGAGTATTGGTCGTTTGATGCTATTTAGGTGTGGCTGGAATTGTCAGGTTTAACATCACCTTATATTTCAATATTTAAGGAGCTGGAATCCACTCCCACGGGAACAGTAATGACTCCAAGACCAGGACAAGGTAGCAAGAATGACGCCAAGAGCATCTTTCTTTTCATTGTTTTAATAATCGGAAGAATTATTAGGTTTCAATCTGCAATTACTTTGTCTTTAGTGCTCCGTCAGCGCAATGTCACTCCAAAGGCCCCCCAAGCAGTGGTAAATTCTGTGTCCAATGCTGCCGCACGTCCTCCTGTGGCCCCAGGGGCTTCCCACTCTACAGCTACCCCTCATTCTGCTCCAGGTGGCCCCCCAGAGAGGGGCCTGTCTGCTATGGCTGCTCAGCAGAGCCTGATGAGAAGGCCTGTGACCCCTGGCACACCTGTTCCAGGAGTGGGTAAGTTGCCTCCACATTGGGAGACCACGTCATAATACGGTCGATTAAGGTGTGATTTAACCGTAGCTGTCTGTCTCCCCCGTTCCTTCAGTGCTCTGGGGTTTAAACTGGTAAGATGGACCTTGTGGTGTAACATCAAGATAGTTGTTAAGGCTGATGGTATGATGTGGATGTGAAGGTTTTAAATGGAAATTAAATTATGACTGAGAACTCGAAGATGCAAATTTGTACGGTTATGAAATTGTGTAACATCACGAGGCATGATGCTGTTATGGCAATGTGTTTATGCCAACTGTGAGATATGCAAAAAGCAAGATTATGTTAACTATGATTAATTATCTGAGCCCACATTTGTTCTCTAGGCAAAGCTGGTCCACTCAATAAATGTACCTTTTGGCATCGAGCATGACTCCCAAATTTTTTTAATATGGCTTGATGAAGTCAGTTTTTCCATTGAAGATTGAAAGTGAAAAGCAATTTGATACACAGAGACACCACAGTGTTTCCATATGTTGGTAAATGAATAAGCAGCGGGATACTGAGACTTTGCCAAGTCTCCCTGAAATGACCAGTCATCTACCTATGATTACTCTTGATGTTAGATTATATTAATTACCACTCACCAAAACAGCAGGGACTCGTGCACATGCTTTGGATGTTTGATTAATTTTCAAGTCGTGGAAAAAGGGGTAGGATTTGTAGCCTGTATCAAGTCTTTTGCAGCTAACTATGATTATCTGTTTTGCTGGTTTCAGAGAGCCTTAATCCAGGGCTGTATGTTGATTTGTATTCGGGATTGCAGACTTTATGTGGAGCTAATGTGTGTGTGTTGTGCTATCATAGGGATGCATCCCCCAGGCCCTCCCCTTGCAAGACCTTTGCTCCCCAGGGACAGAACTGCAATGGACAGGGTCATTGAGTATCTTGTTGGAGATGGCCCTCAGAACAGGTAAGCAAACTATGCGTGCATCGGATACCACTTTGAACAATTCTGTTTTGTGTCATTGTGTGTACACATTAATCAGTTGGAACAGTTTTGATTGTTACATTTTAAGAGAAACATTGATATAGAGTGCTGATGACATGAAATAACAAGATTAGCCACCTTTTCAAAATACAGTGTAGTACCTTTCCTTTGCACTACTGGGAATTTGGCAAATGTCAGGTTATTTATCACCCAAATGATTTTTAGTGTCATTACATGTATCCCGCTCTAAACCCTGATTGTTTTTCTTTTCTGTAGATATGCTCTCATATGCCAGCAGTGTTTGTCCCATAACGGCATGGCATTGAAAGAGGAATTTGAATATGTTGGTAAGATTTAGTGAAACCAAAGTCTTGTCTGTCAGTCTCCATCAAACACTGCGCCTTCGTTTGCCCTCTAGCAATTGGCAGCATAGTATATCATATGGCTTTTAAAAGCCTCTGCCCCGACTGACCTCTATAAGCAAAAACCCATGAAGATTGAATATGCGAACTACCGCTTCCCATCGATTGCCTGTGTTTATGTATTTAACATATTTTCTGAATATCTTTGCTTTCCTATTCATGTATATTAATCTGTGACCGCGTAAAAATGTATGTCAATCATTCATATGACGTGCGCACCCTAAGGAAAGTGTTTTATGTCTCTCATTTCAGCATTCCGATGTGCATACTGTTATTTTTTAAACCCTGCGAGAAAAACCAGGCCCCAGGCTCCAAGACTCCCCGAGATCAGTGGTGAGCAAAAGATGTCATTGGAAGCACCAATGCACCCACAGTCTACTTCTGATACAGCGGAGAGTCTCCCTGTCCAAGGTATGTTTCCTCTCAGCCTATTAGAGCATTACTAGGCTGAACAAGCAGAAACAAACTCTCATTGAACTTCCTTTTGGAGGTATTGACTTCTATTTGTATGGTTGAGAATGCTGTGCTACAAATATTTCAAGACGGAAGTAAAACTACAAAAGCCTCTTTGCTTAGTGATCAACTGTGACTGTCCTTTTAGGTGAGGACAAGCAGTCTACGGCCAATGTTGAAGAGGAGACCACTGGGCCAGTCACCCTGACCACAGAGGATAGTCCTGGTACAGACGAGGCACAGCAACTTGGATCCCAGGACCCTCCTTCAGAGAAGTCTGATGCGGCGCAGGATGTGTCAGCCATGGAGGTGGAGTAGAATGTTATTTCAACCCCAATCATGCTGAGCTATATTACTGGTTTTTGTAGAATCATATTTCAACTTGAGTGAAACCCCTTTTAGTCCATGTTTGTTTTCCTAGTATCTTGCAGGAATTCTCAATTTTCAGTATTGCTTGAATTGTCAAAACAGTAGCAACTATGAATTGACTGAAGACATGTACTGTATAGGTCCAATAAGGTTTATTTACATGCACAATGTCATGGTTCATGCTCGGACTTCTTTAGAAAGCAAGCTAAAGCAAGTAGACCTACATTTTAGCCTGCACAATGTTTTATATTTTGGTGTATTGTCATAGGAACACTTTTATTAGCTTTTGTTTGTTTCCTCTACTAATGGTTTATTTTTGTTTGTTTGCCTGTATACAATAATAATATGCATCCTGAGTGGTATTATGATATATACAGAGTTATATTTATAGATACTTTTTACAAGATCAGTGCCTTTGCTACGGTATTGTTTAGTTTTGGTATTCCCAAACACATTGGGGTCTACTTAAATGTTTACACATGAATGGTACTGCTACAGAAATTGCCAACATATATTTATTGATGACATGGAAAATAAAATATATACGTATATATCTGTACATCTGTTCTTTGCACCAGAATGACCTTTGTGTTTTATGAATGTTTAATTCAAATAAAGCTAATCAGATATTTCCAACCAAAGCTTATGATTGTTGTTCTGTGTGAATGCCAGACGTCTCTGTGATCATGATATTAAATGAAACAGATACATAACTGTCCAGTAATTTTTCATCATTGGTTCTATTTAAAAAAGTATTGATCTCTGTTTTACGGTACCTAAGATGCTTGAGAAAAAAAGCTTCTTTTTTTTATGGTTGCAGCAAGCCATTCAGTCTTGCAATAAATGTGACACCATGCTTGTAAGATTAGATATTGGGCAATTTGATCTGCTTCTGCCAACCAACACCATGACTTTGTTCTTCCATGCATTTTGCTATAGGATTTTGAAAAGAATACGTTGAAACAGTCAATTCTCATTAGCAGGCCAGTTTTAGCTTGTGATCATTTTATTTGAGTTCATTGATCATTTTGGACAGCATAAGATAATAGTGTTGATACACAGACCCAACCAATGTTGATTACTTGACCCTCTTCATTTGAAACCACAAAGTTGCTCTGTCTATTCACAACCCTTCTACCGTTAAGATGCACCATAAACTGTTGGGGGAGGGGCGGGGGTCAGCATTCCACATTTTCTATGGGTTTTCATAATGTATGTTTACAGAGACGTGACCTCTTGTGCTTTGTAATGCATCACTGTGACACCAACAGTAACGCCTGATTCCACTGCATGCTGTGTGAGGTTGACCTCTGACAACAGGCAAACAGAAAAAATGGGACATCAATAGGACAATGCTTAGATGCTTTTTCACTATTGGGATACTGCTTAGTGAATGCATAGGCTACTGTGCGCATTTGCAGTGCACTATTAATTGAGCATATTGGATAAGGTGTTTGTGTTACATGGATGTGTCGGGCACTTGTATTTTAACATCGGTACATCAGGTTTGCTTGTCTTTGTTTTAGCATTGTATTATTTTCACAGTAAAAGCACTGTAGTGAGACTTGAGTGTGTGGGCAATTTTGAAGTCCTCAGTTTACAGATAAATATTTTGGTGCAAGTTGTGATTTGTCTTTCGAATATTGAATGTGTGGTACGTCTGAAAATATGTGCTGTTGAGTATTTTAATCTTACAAACTGGCATATAGGAGGAACTGAAAAAATCTATGTATATTGTAGTTTTATAAATAGGCCTATTGAGGTGTAATCTACAGTATATCTGGGGTCACATTTCAAGTCACATAACGGCAGATCTTTCGGAAAGAAATCCTGCTTCTTGCTGACCTAGTTACATTTCAATCAAAGAGGCAAAAATCCAACAATATGATAGAATAATAAAGCAGCACGACTTTAACCTACTGTGTCAGAATTTCACCACAAAGTAGGAAGATTACATTTGTTCTGTGTTGATAGTAAACTTCTAATTGATTTCCAACGATGACAAATTATAAATAGGACAGTAGTGCCAGTGTAATTCCAGGAAAGGGATGAAAATGAACAGTGGGTCTGTGGGTGTCCCAAGGTACAGTTCTTTTCATACTCATCTCTCACATGTGAATTTGAGGCCACTTGGCTTAAATTTATACTGATCTTTTATTTATACCCAGAAAAAATAGCAGATAAGAAACATAAGTGTTCTTGATATTGTGTTTTGTCATATCCAGCAGCCAAAGATTGAAATCTTGTGAAACAATTTTCTGAAGAAATGGAAGAGCGTGGCCCCCTGAACCCTGGAGGAAAATAGCCCCACGGTACGAGGCAGAATATGAAACAGAGGCACAGAATAAGTAAAATAGACAAGAGCACCAGGCTTGTCACTTTTCCATTTGCTGCCCCCGAGAGTGAGCACTTCAAAATTCTCCTCATCTCAGTGAAGACCTTCATCGTTATCCTCTATCTTCTGTACTGAATACAAAAATGTACCTATTCACTGAAAGATAATGGAAAACAGATTTTTGAAGATATACTACACTGTTTCTATCAATCATATAAAAGATGCATGAATGGGCCATGTGTCCGAAAGAGACTACACAGAAAAATACTGAGACAAGTGTCACAAAAGCCATTAGCATGCCTTGGATATTAGAGATTGCAATGGGCTCTTGATAACAGCACAACATACACAGCAATAAGAGCACCACTCTCTTCAGAGAAGCATCACAATAGGGAGCATGGCTCGATGAGCCATTATATGAGTTTGGTCCTGGACAGTTGATTTTTGGTTGTTTGTTTTGTCTACTTTGAGTTTAAATACCACTTCACCAAATACGTTGATTTTATTAGATTATAGCAGAAAACGACAATATGGTAATTAATCGACTTTATTAAATGTATAATTCCCATTTTTTAACTCCTTTTTAAAAAACATCAATTATTGCATCTAGTATCATTAGTCTAACAGCGGTAGTCTTGGTTCTCCAGCATCTTATCTTAAACTTAAAGGCAAAAGTCCACAGCGATACAGTTTGTGTCTTGTACCTTGTTTAGCAGATGTTAGGTGGTTTTTGGTTACTTCCTGAGTGTGCTGCTTGTAACAGTTGAATTAACCATAGCTTAAATCCACTGCACCTTGATTCAGTTGCACATATTTCCCACACATATTTAATGAATGGGCAGTTTGTGGGGATGATATCTGGTGTAGTAACCGCAACATAGTTTTCCAGCGCTTGGATGGAAAATGGTTGGCCGGAACAGCACACTCTTGGCACTAGCTCATGTGGAAATCATACAAAGCATCCTGCAGGCAGCAGGTTCATTTTATGGCTTCATCTATTACCACACTGTCATTGTTAATTGTCTTCTTTTTACCTCTGCAGGATTCTCCAAATTGGCCCTATCGAATGTGACAGGAGGAAGAGCATTAAGCATCTGACAAGATGATATCTAAGTTCAATTTCCTACTCCTCACCTGATTTATACCTGCAGAAGATCATTTTCCTTTCTGTCATAAAGACCTCTATAAATCAGTGGTGCTTATGGAAGCGCTACAGAAAAGGGTCCCTGGATTTGTATCCCCTGTGTTGGCTATTAGGAAACCATTACAGTCACATTTTCCTCCTTCAACAAAAATGATCAAATCTAATACCTGCAAGATTAGGGAGATTAAGAGAGAAAGCGCTAGCAGATCCTTCCAGCATAGGGCCCTATCTAAACAATATGCACTAAACTCAATAAAAACAGGGCTTTTTTCTGGTGACACCATTATCCATCTGTTTGGACAAAATTGCTGTATCATGGTATAAATCTGAGATACAAGTGACATATCCTCTAAAATAAAAGGGAACATTAACTGCTCTATCTTCTAGAGGCCATGGGACTAGCTGGCTATAAGCTCACTCAAGTGTGATGGCAGTTATACTGTGTTTTACTAGACTGCAGACAATTATCCTTTGCTCCTTTCCCCTTAGAAGACAAACTGCCGTGGCTTGAGCAGAAATGATTTCAAATAGATTTTCCAAAATGTCTGTCGCTAGATTGCTTCCATACATTATTTCACTTAAATGGGTAGAAAAAAGACCATATCTACAAATCAATCACAACAACCCCTTTACCAGAGTGAAAAAAAAAACTCTCTCAATAGAGAGAGAGAGAGAGGGATTGGAAGATCGGCAGGGACAGTTATGGGATGTTGAGTGTCCACGCAACATAACTCACTCATCTTGGGGATACTTTAGCCCTCGTACTTAGAGTGAGACAGGAAACCTGCTAGCTGTACGGACAAGTTGACCAGTAAAAAAGGGACACATTGTCATTTGACTCAAACTAGTCATAGTCATGTACAAGTTCAATCCATTTAGTGCAAACAATGAAGTCAATCCTGGCATTTAAGTCAGCCCAGTGCAAACAATAAATCGATTTTTATTATTATTTTTAATTTCAAGCAAGAGATACAACCATGTTGGCATGCACATAATTATATTTACTTCTATAAAATACTGCTGCAATTCAGCATTATAGTCATGCACATATATTACATTTACTCTGGATGCCTCAAACAGCCATGCATGACTCAATCCATCTTTGTTTGTTGCAAATAGATTTTATGAGATGAATATATATTTAAAAAAGTGCCACAAATGTGCAGAAATTTTTGCTGAATGGTAACAATGGACAAATTAAATAGCTGCTTCACTGATTTTCATTCCACATATGTCAAAATTAAAGCACCTCTCGGTTCTTTATGAATGAAATGACAGCCATTGCTTCTAATCTATTATCTATATATTTTAGCTATAATTAATAATCAAAAAATGTTTCAAGATCTACCTTCATTTGAAAACACTGAGACCAATGGTTTGCTTGAACGTCATTGAATTAATCTGTAACAACATGTAAGCTTTATAAGAGTTTAAGAGATGCATATGGTCCCTAATCCTGGAAGCAACAGTATACCCTCAAACAGGAAATACAATTTTACATTTTGTCTATGATTTAAAGAAATAATGGTGTCAAACATATTTTTGCATGTATTCAAGTTGCTCAATATGGTGTTAATTGCAAGTAAGTCAGAGATACTTAGGTTAGCTTTCTAGTTAAGATATGCTGTCCTTTTCGGCAACTGTCAATATGGATTGGACATGTGAAAAGACTGTAGAAATACACATTGTGCAGCAATTTCTCTGTTTATGGTCTGTTATATACAAGGACAATTCTTCGGTAATCAGGAACCAGTAAAATGTCCACTGGAGTCTATCGATGGCACCCTGACCTCTGGCCAAACGTTCACTATAAAATAACCACAAGCCAACAACTCTGACGATTACAGCAAGCACTTTGTTGTCCAGTGGATCATCTTAAAGTCTAAAATATGCATAGGAGGGGAGGAAAGGGTGCCATTGACTAAAAATAGAGTATACTGGCCACATCTCTTAAACAGCCAGCAAAACAATAGGCCAATGTAACATTATGCCTGTTTACAAGCTCTGTAGGGCTAATGAACCAGATTCCATATCCTAATCACAGTATGACAGCCGCAAGAAACATTCATGAAAGTAATGATCTCAATAAAGCTTTGATGAGAAAACAGTTCAGTGCCATCCTCTTTGTGGACATTAACTGCATGCTGCTGCGCTTCTAATTACTGTGAATACTTGCCAGGTAGTCTTTACAGAAACATATCCCCTATGCCAGCTATAATTAATAGCTGTACAGTCTTCAAGGCCATAATACTCATCAGTAATTAATTATAAATTAATTTCACTGAATAAATAATGCTTATGATTGATGATGAAACCTATGGGCTCTGAAAGTCATGCAGGGTAGGGCCTATGTTTATAAGTATTATATGACTAATTTGTCAGTATACAGGATAACTCGGAACAATTTTCAAGTCAAAAAGTATCATATTTTTTGAATAAAATTATTACTTAAACTAGGACTAAACTCTTGATCTAATAAGGTACGTTTTGTGCACCAGCCTTTCCTGTAACCATAGAGCGTTACAATTACAAGATAAACATGTTACTTGCATAAACATTAAGCACGACAGCAACAGAGAAAACTATCCCAGCAAACCCATCTATGTGGATAATTAGCGGGAAGCAGATTCGTAGGATTATTTACCAGCAAGTAACGTATAACCACGTAACATATTCTTCAAGCACCTGGCCTAGCTGAAGACAAACGGTAGCCTTTCACACCATGTTGCGTTTGGGATAACAACGCTACGCAAGGTTTGCTGCACGATAACAGTTTCGTCTTTCTTATCGTTGCTTTACTTTATATGTTTATGTATTACACCCAAATTAGACATTGCGCTACTTCATGTAGGGCCTACTGCCCGAAAGTACAGACTAGCCTACAGGACCTTTAGCCTGCTGTGTTTCAGTGGACTGTCAGATTCAGTAAAGACTCTTTTTCATTATTTATTTTTTAACATATTTTATTTCTATAGCTGGACCCTTTGGAGTATTAGTAATTAATTCTGGAAAAAAGTGCGACTTGTGCAACTGCAATAGTTGTGTAACAAAAGCCTATGTTTTTGTGGACCATTTCATTTGTTACACATTTTAACGTCAATGTGACCCATCAGTCAAGGATTAAGCCTATAGGCTTCATGAATAATGTCAGCGGATGGGTATAAGGCAGTACTGCTAAAGAGTATTATGTCACTGCTTCACCCAGGCTTGGACAGAGGAGCAATATCAATCCTCTGTTCAATACTTTCCGCCCTTTAGCAATTTATAATGGTGATCAAAACGTAGTCTTTGGAGAATCAAGACAACTGTCCCCCAGTCCTAATTGGCCTTGTCTTCTCGTTCCAATAAATGACTAGTGAATGTGTCCCTAGGACTTTGCTGCATTATTAGGCCACAGTAACCGGATTTACCAATAGATAACAGGTAAAAAAAATAAAAAAATAAAAAAAAGGGTTATGGGTTGCAAAAATGGTAATTAATATCAATAATAGCCAATGATTAGTTTGACAGATCCAAGCTAGCTGTGTACTCTAATGACTGAGCTAACTTGAAGGGAACATTGGTAAATTAGCATAACTGTATGCACACTCCATAGAGGTACCCAGCAAACATCTGTTATGTTAGAAATTCAAATAGAATTCCTATTAGTTACACTGGCTGTGGCTGCATAATCAGCCATTCTTCTTAGGCCATTTCGGAGGCAGCAACAATGCCCCTGTGAGTGGTGAAAGTCCTCCCATTGGGCTTTCCAATCACATTTTGCCCCGTATGGACATGGCCCTAACAGCAGACAAGTCAACGTGAATGTCTAAGCGGGGCTTGGTGCTCTTTTGGGGGCTCGTTCTTTCAACAGCCCCTTGCTAGAAATGGAAAACCATCTTTTGAAAATACAGTACAGCAGGTAAAAGTAAATCAATAAAGTATGATACGTAGGGTTTGAGTCTTATATGGAGTTCTGTTTGCTTCTTGCCATGTCGTTTTATTAAATTTATTTACCACAAAATTAAATTGGGCAATTGGGCTTAACGCGAATTATATTTTTGGTCATGTTAAAATTTGGAAAGAAGTAAATTCTATTTCAATGTTGAATAATTGTCTGAAATGGAAAGGACAGAATAGGATGGATGTTCTACTGCCTTCCACAGTCTCCATAGCCATCTAAACTAACTCCAGTTGACGTAAGAGCCCATGTAACATAAAGACAGATGTAGTGCTTTAGATAAAAAAAAAAAAAATTCACCACTATATTTACACTAAACCAAATAAAATATTTTCAAAGTTGTGGTTAATTTTACAGTTTTGGTTTGGTCAGATTGATACTAATGTAAATTGTTTTACTTTTAGGTGACAAACGGGTTTCATGGAATTTCCTGCCTTTCTGAATAGGGTAAGGTTACTGAGAGCCTGTATTGTACTCAGGTTGATGTCAATGTATTAATTCTTTAAACCATATTATCCTGTCTAGGCGACGTTGTGTGAGCCTGTAGACGGCCTCATGGCTTACAACAGCGGGTGACCTTCTCTATTATAATCTGAGCATGTAATTCCCACTAGTGGAGTGTCATGTTTGATCAGGGCTGGGGAGGTACCTCTGTGTTGTGTCCTGATCTCAGCAGCACACAGTGGGAGGCATGGAGAATCAAACAGACAACCAAAGGTTCGTCTTGAGGGCAAAATTGACATTGTCTGAATATTGCTTCCTCATTGTGTTTTATTTTGGGGGGGGGGGGATATTTAGACATAAATACTTTTGCATTTAAGTAATCTCTTTAATGTACCAAACGTTAACTGCATTTCTATTTTTTTCATGCTAGGTTAACAAAGGACTAATACAGTATTCCAACGTAGTCACAATGACGTAAAATACCAAATTAATTCATATCAAGGGTAAATATATTTAGTTCTTAGTGTTAATGAATTTAAGAGTATCTTTTAGCAAAAGGGGAAGTTTTAATGTTTTCAAATCACATTAGTCCTCTTCAAAAATATTGGAGCTATTAAAAAAACAACATATGTTTGGGACACATTGTTGCGTCTAACAGATTCTGTATGCAGTATACATGAGTGGGCGACTCTGGTTGTCTATAACAAAATGGCTTCTGCGTTACGGCTTCCTCCAGTCAGCGGCCTCCCGTGTATAAATTTACTTGATGTTTTTTTGTTTCTCTTTCTTAATTCATTGCAGTTGGGTTCCTCTTTGATGCAGTTCTGTTGTCCCCCAAACAATTGAAGTGGAGACAATGGAGGCATAATGATAGATCCGTGTACCCACCATCTGTAAGAGCAGCTGCTCCCTTGCATCTGTACAATATGCTGTAGTGTGGCGCTTTAGTAATCTGCATAATAAGGAGAGGGCTTATCGCAGTCTAGTTAATAATCACAAGCAATCGATGCACTTCATTCCCTTACTACTTGCTGACAAAAAAGAAACAAAGTTTCAGTATGCAAGCAGTATCCTCCAGACATACCAGGGTCACAGTGTAATGCCAAGCTGTTGATTTTGCCTGAAGCTACAGATTTAAACTGCACTCAATTCCATCTTTTCATGAATACCATAATTAGGACACTCTGGGTTACCATGCTGCTGCTCTACTCTTCCCTTACGTACATGGTAGGTTCATTCCTTCAAAAAATAGGACGCAACATCTGAATGGGGTACAAGAAGACAAACTAATAGTGAATCACTCTGGCTCGAAAAATGCGTACTTATTATTTATTTGAAAAAAAAAAATTCTTGAAAATTTGTATTTCGGTCCTTGTGGCAATAGCACAATATAGTAAATTTAATACACTAACTGTAAAAATACACACAATAGCAACACAGTGAAACCAGAAGATTTTGTAAAATCAGCTATCATTCTAAATGTTTTCTGCAGCATCTCAAACAATATTCCTGCCTCTTGACAAAGACGTAATTATCTCCCAACTAATGGCACTGCTAGTTCATGTGTAACAGCTGATAAATAATAATTATAATTATAATAATACATTTTATTTGTATATAGCGTTTTTCTAAAACCGCAAAACTCTCACATGGTAAACAGCAAACATGGCAACATAAAATAACACACAAACAGCGAGAAAGTCAGTTAAAACTAAATTAAGGTAAACAAAAACAAAATACTGGATGAAGGACTGAACATGTTATAAAACACAGTTATTTAGGGTAGACCTAAAAAAAAGGGTTTTCTAGGCCTTCCTACATTGGTTATGTGTACATGAAAGACATACAGAATGTGTCCTGGCCAATTGCAGTCTTATTTTGCATTCTCATTGTACTTCATGTTACATATACATTCCGGGCCTGAAAGATGATATGCATAGGATGGATTAATCTATATCTATCGTGTTCCCAGGCCCTAAATACTTCTAATTAAACATGCATGATGTTTATCTCCCAGCTGGCAAGCAGGGGAAAAGTACAAGGCAGGTGTATTGAGGCCCTTGTGAGGGCAAATAAGTCTGTAGACATGCAGGTGTGTAATGTTAGAATGAGACATGTTAGGATGAACCCTAGTGCTTATTAAGATGTCAGAATAACTCACTGCATGTGTGATCTCCTGTCATCCAGGATTTTATAGTTGTCATACTGTAACAGTATATTGGAATACGAAGGTATAAAGTACTAATATTGTTTTGGAAAGTATGCAACGGAACAGTCAGAGATGGAACCATTCAAGACTGAGCAAACCGATATTGGTGGCCTACTGGGTAGAACTGCTACTTGTTGACTGAAAGGTCGTGAGTTCAAATCCCACCTGGGAACAACAGTACTAGTACCCTTGAGTAAGGCACTTAACCCCAAGTTTTTTAAGACTAAGGTAGCTAAGGATTGTCCCTGTAATCTCATTTTAAGTCACTTTGGCTAAAAGCTTCTGCTAAATCATGGATTTTTTTATTGTCACAGAATCCATGCCTTGGATTAAAGTTCCTTAGATACCACCACAAACGTGCACTGGATGTTCATTCTAGACTATAAACCTCACTCAATGTTGAAATAATCAATTTGTGGTTTATCTCTGATGTCACCGTAGTGATTGGTCATCCATGAACTATAAAGATTGGTCTTAGATCTTCAACCTTTATGCGTCAACATCTCTGAATGAACAAATGCTGAAATGACGGCAGACCTTATGCAGTTTATAGATGAAGAAACATGTACTTTTCAAAGATTTCACCAATATCGCCGCTATTCCCCTTGATTGAGGGTAAAGCTGAGCCAGCGTGCAGCCAATGCTGTTTTCAGTCTTTGAAAAGAGAATTGATTGGAGTACTGGTCCACTACATGAACTCCTAAGAGATCTGATTAGGGAAATCCCTCAATGGTTTACCATAACTTTTTCAGCAATAAATTAGTTTCATATTTTAAATTACTAGAAACTCCTCACACGCCATTGCTTGTCACAGGACACACATACATTTTTTTTTTTTTGCAAAGACCAACATGCTCAATAGACTGCTAATTGCGTTTCTTCCCATTGTTTGACACTTCTCATACTAACTATCTCGATGCCTGAGGGCTTTAAGATTGTACTCTGATGTAATGTCCACTCCTTGGGGTCAGGTGATAGAAATGCTTGAATTTAAATTTGTCATGCCGTCTTTCCAAAAATGTAATTAACATGTGTTATATTACCATGGTAGAGTTGTTGTTCACTTGTTATTCTGTATATCCAATATTAACAATCAATGTAGCTTTGTGTTTGTAAATGCAACTAACGACAAGGTTTAGATTGAGTAATAAACATCCGATGTCTACTAGCTTACTCTATAATGCAATTGTGGCGTTAGTATACCGTAGTTTGTTGTTTCTACTGTAGTTGTACGTTCGACTTCGTAATGTGGACCCATGATTTAACACCAAGTTGTAAACTAAAGTTATTTCAAACTATCTTCCTTGCTGGGAAATGTCAGGAAAGGAGCGAGAAAATTCTCATTGACATACTTGCTGTGTTTACATGTTCTTGGTGCATGACAGGAACTTCTGCAGCTTGGATATTAACCAGTGAATTAAGCTCTAATGATAGCACTAAGTTTCATTAATGAGAAAAAAAATCCATGGATCATTTGCGCTATCATGCTTGCATAAAATGAAACATTCATTTTGTGTATTTTTAAAGGAGTGATAATCTTTATGTATAGTTTTGTAATATTTCTCAGTGGCCAGAGCACAGTTTCTTAAATGTGTGGCACCTTCTTAGATCTCCTGAGATTCTTACAATATTCTTAGGTAATGATTTAGTATTACCAAAACAACACTGCTAACAGTAATGACAACTACTTACTACAACTACTACTACTACTGCTACTACTACTACTACTACTACTACTACTACAACTAGTAGTACTTTATTATTATTATTATTATTATTATTGTTATTATTATGTTTTTTCTCCATAGCTGTTGGTATTAGAGTGGCAAAACAGAATACTGTGGGACATGTTACGAATTAGTTACACCAACACAAGAGCACAAACACAAAAAGCAGCAGCAACAAAAAATAAATACCTTAAAGAAATACATTGCACATTAAAAGCCTGGCTGAGAATCTGCTGTACTCTGGTTGTTTGTTGTAGATTATCTGGCTCTGCTCAGGGGGCATAGTTATATATAACGGAAACTTCTCAGGTTGCAGAACATACACTGGGCTGTATATCCATACAGAGGTCAAGCTTAGAAGTGCGATTTACAAAGGTATATTTAACCCATATCAAATGTCAAAAACTTAGCTATGGCTTTACATAGTAGATGAGTGAGTTCAAACATAAAGTAACAACGGAATGCCTAATGTTTTTAGGGTCTAATGTTGAATTGTTTTATGTCTAACTGAATGTTGTCACTATGTAACAACATGTACATGTATTTAATATGTTTGGGTTGGAGGAGGCAATGTTATTACTTGTTTCAAATTTTGTCGCATTAACTGTCCTGAGAGCTTTCGATCACAGCTGTTGGGAAAATTATAGGATAATTGAGAGCCCCTGACGTCTTGTAATTATGGATTCAGGTTGTACAGCCTTATTTATGATCCATAACGCTACTTCCTAAATGGACAATAAAATCCAAATTATAGTGCAGCTTCAAGAGAAAGAATGGAGTGTGAAATAGGTTCATGTTAGAACCACATGTAGGCCAAAAGGTGAGAATAAATTGCTTTGTATCTTTTCCATGGCATTACTGCAATAGATGTTTTTACAAAGCATAAACAAAATACTGCAGTATTAGAACACTCTGCTTTGCTCTGCAGATACCACTTGCAGGTTTTCGAGAGTACGATAAGTACACTGTTTTCCATCAGTGACAGCATGCTTAACAAAGAGAAGGCTCAGCCCTACAAAAGGGCTTTAAGCCATGTTCAAGAAAGGGGGGGCTGGTTTGCCAAACAAACCGCTGTCTGTGATATCAGCTGGTTAATCCTGTCCCTTCAGTGGCTTTATTGGTTCATTCAGGAGGGTCTGTTGACATTCCCCCTGTCCTGTTAAAAGGCGCCCGCATCTCAAGTGAAATCTGGAGTGTTCTTTACACAGGCGGGAAGCCCCATGTGGCTCCTGAGTCCCAGAGGGCCTGTGATTTTCCTGCTTTAAGTGTCTACTGTCAACACTAATTTGTCCCACTCCTCCTCCGCCCCCTCCAGAGGGGGACACTCTCCCAAAGTTTTAATAAAAGATCAGCCATAACTCCCTGTTTGTTTTCTTTGGAGAAACAATGGGTTTGAAGCCACAAAGGCCATAAGATGCCAGGTAATGATTACAAGAGTAGAACAGAAGCAGTTACTAGTACCACATACTGTTTTACACAGCACTGAGTGTATACCACCATAAAACGCTGTCTTTTTCTCAGTGCTGATACCAAGTTCTTGCATAAACTGGTCGAAAACTCCCAATGCAGCTTGTTTTACTTCAGCTGCAGTATCCATTTGGAGTCAGACTATTTTGCAATCGCACTATGTATATTGTCATCCCAATACCTAAAAAATTACCTACTTTTGTGTGCCATAAAATACGATCAATGTATTATTTAATTAGTGAAAGTTGAGTTTTCTACAATTTCAGTAAGCTTATAGACAGACACCTTGTTGTCAGCCAAATTCCTTTTTCATTTTGTTTATCAATCTAGGATAGTGATCTTAAAAGCAATTTGATAAAGTCAAGTTAAAGGTTTAAAAAGTATAAAATAACGGTTACAGTTTTATTTAAATGTTGATCTGTTGGTTGAGCAGAGACAAACGGTGTCTGTTTGGATCTCCAGCTGGATTGAGGATGTTTGAGGCCTAACACAAACTGAAAATGCATTGCTGCTCTGCTGATACTTTTGTGCAATTTCTTTTATAATTCCCCCCCCCCCCCCATCTGAATTAATAAGAGCTGCATGATTGCAAATAATAGTTTCTGACAGGTTTTGTAGCTAACACAAATAGCTTTCAAATCCAGTCAAAGCAATTTGCTCTATTTGATTTATCTGCCTTTGATTTCTAAAGACAAATCAATAAAACAAGGTAATTTTCTTCTAACATTCAGCCAAATTTCCATCTACCCCAATGATAGGTTCCTGGGAAAGCAGTAAGAAGACTTTTTTTTCAATTAACCCCTGATTGTTTACATAACATTCTCTGATATGACATACATACAAACCTCAAATGGACTCGGTTGTTATGGAACAACCTAGCTAACTGCAATTTCACATCTGAGTTGGGCAAAAACCATGAAGAAAATTTTTCAATATCTCAGTCGCAGACCAATTTTCATTGCATTGTTTTGTTGTACATTGTGTGGTGGGGCTATGGTAATATAATATGCATAATTCATACACCTAGGGCCCCCTCCTCATTTTTGATTCTGCTGTCCTGCCTGTTCATCTGAAGCTGAATTAATGCTACATTGTCTATTAGGCGGCCATAACACAGGACAATATTGTCACACACTTTGGGTAAACTGAAAAATTTCAGGAGGGAAATAGTTCTTTCCTTCCTTATTTTCTGCTATATTTTCTATTGCTGTCCAAAGAGCAATTCTCAGTCAAGTCATGGGAAATCTATTTTTATTATATCAGATATTGATATGTTTTCACAGAGTGTATCCCTGCATTAATTAAGAGCAGCATATCAATTTGGAAAGAGTACATTGATATCTTATAATTGTTAGGATTTCTGCTTGCTTTGTTTTGGGCCTGTTGTATTGGCTCAGGTTTTTCAGAGGCTGTGAGGGCAAAACGAGTCAGTGTTGGACGTGGCTTGTTATTGTCTCCAGGGTTCACTTAGGGAGCCCTGGACTACTGCAATAGTGACCTTCATAAGGCACTGTCTCCCTACTGGGAACATGCTCACCAGACACATCCACTCCACAGCCGGCACTCATTGGGTCATGATGGGGCTAAGCAGGCCCATTAAGGCATGCTCATCTAGGCTGGGATCACGTGCACAAAGCATAGGGATGGACCAGTGCCAAGATGGCTTGTGCCCCTTAGTTTCATGTAGCTCCTTAACCCAAAGTGCCACACTTGGATGATGTAAGAAAAAATAATAATGGTGGGCTTAAATGGTGTAAATTATTGGTTTTTTGGAATGCCGTGCTAGTGATGTGTCCTTTCCTCTCAGGACACCGTGTTCATGTTGTCTAATGCTGCAGTTTGAGGATTATAAATCAATTTTTAAGACATGCTTTGGTCAGTTTAATGATCATTATGTGGCTCTAATGGAAAAACAAGGGAATAAGAAGAATCAATGATTGATTTTGCAACATGAGCTGATTCATGGGTTGTGCTATGATAAATGTTAGTGAGCATGAAGCCAACCCTTTTGGAATTAAATGATACGTGGTGAGGAAGTGCCTTTGCGACATAAGGCTTTTATCTGGATTTGGGGCCTTATTAGTTGATTACTGGCTAAATAATCCATATATATTCTATAGTAAAAAATATGTAAGTCCTGGTTGTGGTCAGTTGTGGATCACTCAACCTTCGTAATAGCATATGTATTTTATACGAACACATTCAGTTATTAGCTGTAGCCACATTTAAAACACATTATGAACACAATCCAACATATCATATTTTGCACTTTAATCATCTTAGTAATTGCTCAATTCCAATTGTAAGAGCAGTCGTCTCCGCTTTTTAAATACCAACTAGGCATACATAGGTAACCACAGTGCTTAAACTAGATATTTTATATATAAGTTCAAATGGTCCTAAAACATTAAAGCCGACAATAGCCATTTAGAAAGACCTAAAGCAGTTTAATTATATGCTGAATTGCCATTCTCAGATGTTGTGTGAGTGTCATCAGTGCAATAGACCTTCTATGTCAGCTCTATCTGTGAGAACACAGGCATGTTTAATATCAGATGGAGGATCTGTCTTTGATTCTGTTAGATGGGAAGGCAAGCTTCACCTAAGTGTAGTGAAGCAAAGAAATAATGGTATCCTAAGTCTGCTTGTGCAAAAGCAATAGGCGAACGAAGGGGGTTTCACATTAAAAGTGTCTCTCTAGGTAGCTGACATGACGCGACCAGTCAGACGTAAATAATGACAGACGGAAACTATCATGAGGTCTGTGAAGCATCCACATGCTGCCATCATTTTCTGTCTAACCTTGCATTGCCAGCAGCTCACCGCCCTTACCAGCCCTGGAGATCATTTAAAAAGCAGAGACTAACGATGCTGCCAGGCCTAACACCAGTCAGCCGGATTTGCATGAGTTTAGATCGGTTAAGTAGATTCACATCGCTGCCATAGTTGAATTTTGATGGCTAACTTCTGCATTTTAATAACCTACATTTTTTTATATTTATTTTCTTAAAAAATATATTTTTTGAAAGGGTCTGCTTTGTGGTGTTCCCATTGTGTGGCTGTTCTTGAACAGTCACTGATTATGACAGTTCTATTGATTGTCCTCTTAATGTGGATGTATCACTTTTTGAATGAGGGTAAATTGATGGAACAAGGGAAGAAAAAAGTAAACGTCATTTAATTTAACGATCTGCTGTTCCGACGGGTTGGTTTTTAATCAGCTTTATTTCTAGATGTAGAGTTAGCATTTTAAATCAAACATGTCTGTATTTTCCGAGGACAACGTAATTGAGAAAGATTGGCCGGTTGTCTGATGTGTTTATTTATTTATTGAATTAGATTTAAATAGCACAGCTAGCATACTGCTCTTACATGTTTTGTAATAGAGAAACACAGTGCAGCATTACATTGGCAGAGTGGTTTATGGCCATTAAATCTGTCTGGCAAGACTATGAAGTCTTTATATTTTGATATACCATGTACACTCACTCATATTTTACAATATATAGCTGTAAGTATGCACTGTGATATAAATAAATGTAAAATTTCATCCGGATAGTCTTTATTTCTTGTTGTTTTTAGCTTGTTCCTATTTTTGAAGCCGAGGAGGAAGCGATTGTGACACAGAACCCCTTTTGTTTTATGATTAAAATCTGTCTTTAGGGACATATTTCTGTTCTGCACAGTAAATGTAAAACTTAAAAAATGACATTTTTATACATTTGCATCATGCAGCAATGAGTCCCTCTCTAAAACGATTGTATTAATTTAGATTTAGAAAAAGCCATGGCAAAGCAACATGCCTACTATAATTGGCATCTTGTGGTTTGCTTTCCTGAGGAGAAAGTGAATTTTATACGCTTTTAATAATAAATAGCATATTTAAGCACCCAGGAAATCACTGCAAGACATCCATCCTACAGCATTCCATTCATTCTAGTGTGTTTAATTACAGCCAGGAAACGGCATGCAATTTGTGCCTGAGCAGTGGCTAATGTCTGAGACTGGTTATTAGATATTAAATTGATGCATAATTCAGGCAATTAAGAAAGTAATCACACAAAGTAATGTAATGGAAGTTAATTATTACTGCATAAGCAAACAGTTCATCAATGCTAGTTAACGCTGTGACTGCATCTCTAATATGCCCACCAAGCAGGCAAATTCCTCTCTTGGAATGTTTTGATGTGCTGATTAAACATGGAGGAGGCCGATTAGTGGGAAAGGCAAGTGGGCCTGCTCACCTCTCCTGGTCCTGAGCGACATTTCACTGTGCTGCCACAACAGGAGGGGGGCTGCGCTCGGCGCCTGCTGCGTCTTCACAACACATGAAGAGGAAGGTTGTTCCGGTACAGCCCACTCCACTCGACACTCATGTCACAGGCAGGGTGAGTGGCTGCCTGTTCCCTTTTCTCCCCATGTCTGTCGTATGTTTTATATTTTCTCTCGGCCTTTCCCTGACTCTCTTTGCCTCTCTCTCCTTTTCTCTATCTATCTGTCTGTCTGTCTGTCTGTCTGAAGTCCTCTAAACATGCAAGCAGTGAAGTTTTACAAGGCTTTAAGTCTCTTAGAGCCATGAAAATGCTTGTGTCTGTACCTTTCCCTTTGATGGCAGTAGCGAGGATCTGAGTGCTTCTGGAAGGGGAAGACCTAGCGATTACACGACGCCCCTCCATGTCGGAACAAAGGCCCCCATCAATGTCAACCTAAAATTGGGAGCCTAGTCTGTCCCCTTTAAAGCATTCCTATGAAAAAGGACCTTCCAGCCTCTGGTTGTTTTTTTCTGAGTAAACATGCATGTCACAGCTGACCTTTTCATGGGGTCAGGCTGCTTTTATATTGGCTGACATGTTTCCAGCGTAATAGAATCATTTAGCAGAGATCCCCTGGGCCTCTATATTTATTAAACTGCAATGAGTTACATCTGTCTGCTTGACTCGAAAGGACCAATCAGCCGAGGTTGGTCACACACTAACATAGAGACATATATTATAGATACACACACACACACACACCCTTACACACAAACAGACACACACACAAACACACGTAATTGAGCACAAACGGGCACTCAAATACACACACACACACACACACACATAATTTGTGCATTTAATTTGAGCATCGACTTTGCCCAAGAGCTTGTAACAAGGTATTAGTTGCCCTAATTGTGATTTTCTGCTCTCAAATGATTAGCCCCTCATTGCAGCTCCCTTGCCAAAGAATGGTTAGTGTTGCAGCAGCAGCATGTGGTGTGTGTGTGACACCCCCTTTGTGTTGTTTTTCCTCAGCTGTTGTCGTGAGGTGTATTGATTTATCTTTGTTCAGCCATTGTACAACACCCCATAATGCTGGTCATTTTCTTGGACTGATTCTAAGCCCCTGTCTAGTAATCAGGGATAATTGTCAATTATCACAAGGAACCATCAGATCAATTACAGCAAGATCAATGCAGCCACTTGACTTGTAGTGGGTTGTTTCTTCCTGCAACACTACCATCTGGAGTGATGCAGATGTTGAGAATCTAAAATACATATACCGGCCATATTTATTTAGTTCCCAAATACGTTTGCATTGATTTTTAGTGTTGAAGAATTGTGTCAGTGTGGTGTTTTACTGTGGTATTGTTGGAATGGGGAGGCACCAGATGGCTGCTTGTTGTTGTCGTGGTTTTATAATGTCTAATGGAGACAAACCTAGTGTTATCCTTTAAACTGGAGGCGGTGTATTACATGTTTTCCTTTTATGAGCGGACTGGAGAGAGCCTCCCCATTCCTGCTGGCTGAGATGACTTTTGTGATGAAAGTTAATGTGTGGGTGTCCCAATGTCCTTATTTTCCTCATCGAGACAAGATTTCACTCTTAGTCCATGAAGACAATTTCTCTGAATGGCTTCCTAGCTGTATGGAAACAAATGTGCCGCTGTAATAGCCCAAGCCCAGCCCGCAGCCTGATGTATTATCTCCTGCTCAACGTATTTATTTACACTCAACTTCTCAGCAAATTGTGTTGTCAACTTAATGGGGGATGATTAATCTGTTGCCATACAGCCTTAGGTGAGTGAAAGAGATGGACTTTCCCCATGCTTTGTTTATGCACCCATAAGACACGTTAACTGTTTAACAGCTAGGCATAGGCGTGTATGCGCGGTGGACGTTACATTCTGTTGTATCTTAATCACGCAATCACGTATAGCCCAAGGACATTTTAAATTCAAGTATCAACCTTACAAAAGCCTCTTTGTGTTTGCAAAAAATACAAGAATCAAAACCTCAAACACCTCAGGATCTTTATGTACTTAAGCGCACCATGTCGATTGTAGCATATATTCTTGTAATGTGTGCCATGTGTTCTACGTGCCTATTTATCTTTTCTTCATGGCCATGGGCGATTTTACCCAAGGGCAAACTTTTGTTTTGCAGAAAGGTGTAGATACTATTATGAGAAATTGCAAGGTGTTTAGTAAGTGGGTTTTTGAAATATGTAATTTTGTAAATTACCTTTGGAATCCATATGAACGGTTGCTAGTATGGTGTTGTCCAGTTTGATATTTGTCAATCTGACCATGATCATTTTCAGTGCATGTAACTGAGATAGCCATTTAGGCTGTGTCCAGACGGCCCATATTTCATCCCCCCCTGAAAGAGCCTCCTATTGAATATAATCACATACACACCTACTGCACCAGACCAAGAGAAAACAGAGTGTGCACTTTGTGCTCAGCTATTTATATCAATAAGTCCCGTGCTGAGAGGCACAAAATGAGCGTTTAAGCTGCAAGGCCCAGAGAGCTCAGTAGCAGGTGGGCAGGCTGCTTGTGGGTGCCTGGTGGAGGGGGTGCCCAGCTCTTTTACAGGTGTTGCCCATCTCGCTGAGCCTCGGTGGCCGGGTGAGGGGAGGATTTTGGTTTGGGAGGGGAGCGGGACAGCTGGAGGAGCAGGCGTTGGAGAGACAGAGAGAGGCTCCTCGCGCTGTCGGGGCCTCCGCAGGTCAGTGCCTCTCCCCAAAGGGATGGCGGAGCGAAACGCCATCAATTCACAAACAAAGGAGCCACTTCACCCGCCACAAAGGAAACATATGTGATAGAGCTGGCTCCCGAGCCGCTGCTCACTTTAACATGTCAGCCTCTCCTAATTAGCTTTGTTAACTCCCCCGGCTGTCTGCCCAACTGAGGCCGCCCCGAATCACATGTGGGCTTGGTGTTTACAACCACAGTCATATGGGCTTGGCCTGAAAAGGCTTTTGGCTAAATTGTGTTGCAATAGTTTACTTATACCTAAGATGGCAATCACCTCTAGATTCCCCCAAGCACAATTGCCTTGTTATGGATAGAGGTAATTGAGAAGCCGTAGATATATTGATCCACATTGTGAAAACAACTAAAACCGTGTACCCTTTTGAAAGGTTACTTGCCATTTTATTTATTGTCATTGTGCGTGTGCGATTGCTTGTGAGTCTGTGTGTCTTTGTGAATTTCTGTGTGTGTGTGTTTAATGTGTTGAGATGAGAGCTGCTCCCCCTCCATCTTTATTGGGTCTGGTTTTGGAGTCATTACAGGACGGCCTTCAGCCCGTGCTCTGCCATGCGTTACGCGCTGCAGTCCACACTGGGCCTCATGTGACCCCTGCTGCTTACCCACTGGCAGTGCAATTTAACCAGCCTGATGACATGCAGCATGACAACCCTCTGAGAAGGGGGCCCGCTCCCCCGCTCCTCTTTGAGGGGAGCTGCATAAAACACACAGCTTCTCACTTACCTTGCTCCAAACGCAACTCAAATTGGACAATTTTCTTTGTTTGTGGTTTTTGTAGGGATTGCGTTTGCTTTGTGTGGGTTGCGCACGACGTTGAAGTTTGATGTCATGTTTAATGGATCACATACTGTAATTGCTCTGAAGGTGAAAGCGAGGGAGATGGAAAGCGTGGAAAGTTGCTCAACTTTGAGAGATGGGAGAGATGCACACAACAGTGCAGATGGAAGTGCATAGAAAGTGTGTGAATCTAATTACAATACCTTGACCACTGTTGCTACCTCTAACTAGACATATGTACATTCTGAACCACAGGGTAAGGTGAACAATTGACAGTTTTGAAATATTTATGCCATTTGGACTCTATCTATTTATCCCACTTTTGTTTCAAACCAGAAATGAAGGAAAAACATATTTCATAAGCAATGGCCTAAGGGCAGTTATTATTTTATTTTCTCCAGACATTGTGTATGTACTAAAGAGAGAGGAATCAGTCCGAGTGTGTTGTTAAGGAAGGCATGTTGAATTCCCTGCCACTCAGCCCCCAGTGGTCCACACTGCCAGGCAGTGGAGTCCAGCACTTGAGTAGCACCCAGCTCAGAGCTGTGTGACTGCTGCCGGCTAAGTGTCATGATCCTAGGATCTCTGCTCTCTCTTTGACAGAAAGGTCTGAGATTTCAGGGTTAAAAGTTATCTGAGAGAATATCTCAAAAGGCTTATGTGATGATGGTATATGACAGGTATTGCTTTAGTGGCTAGTCTGTTTCTGCTGAGTTTCTTTTGCTGTGGCCAACTGCAAAGAGTCACATCAATGAAATAAAAGAGTGAAATGAAACAATGAAAGATAGATATCACATGCTGTACTTACCCCAATCTTACAGCCACATTACAGTTAAATTGTACATGGATGTCTAACAATGTTTGGCTATTACTGTCACAACACTTAAATCTCTGGCAGTGAGTCACTGAAGACTGAAAACCTCTCTACCCAATTAGTTAAAACCCAATATTACATTAATTGCACATCCTTATTATGTTGACAAGTTGGGCCTATTTTATATTTTACCTTAGATTCAAATAAGGGAAAGATAAAAACCCTAACCTATTACTGAAATGCACACTTTTGTTGTGTTTGTGTATTCTGTTGAAATAAGGATCATATACAATTTTCATCACACAGTGATAAAGGACTGTAAAATATAACCTAAAAAACTGTATTTGCAAATGTTATGCTAAGAATTGTGATTAGTAAAAAGAAAGAAGGCAGAAGATAGACATTGTGACCGTTGAACCCAGCGTATGCTTTTTCCAGAAATAGAATATTTACCTAGCAAATGTGTATCAAAATATGGCATTATTTCCCTGATAGGTGAAGCATACATACTGTGACATGCCTCAGCAACTTAATATATTCTACACACTCACTCCCAGCCATGACAGCAGGCTCCTTTTTGTTCTTTTTCTCTCCTTTCTTCGACACTTAGAATAAAAATCACAAGCACTGTCGTGGAGGAATTCCAAGGCAGCAGTCTGAAGATGTCTGGCCAAAAGGGATTTGTCCCTCTAGGTACAAGGTAGAGAGCACTGTGCCCTGCTATTTGCATTTCTGAATTGCTTAGCTGCCCAAGCATGCTTCATGTCGGCCGAGCGCTTCAAGTGTGTCATAGCATCATATGACCGCTGTACTGGAGGCTTGCTGTTGGACTTTACCCAACAAATATGGATTATGTTAAAGTAGGCTGTGAATTGACGAGGGTATGCTAATATGTCCCAGATGGGTGTGTGAGAGGCGGCCGGCAGGGACATGCAGACAGTATATGGCAGGAGCAGTGTTTGGCAGGTCCATCATTCCGTCATTAAAGGCCACATTATTACTTACAACAAGGCTTGCATGACAATCGTTGAAATACATGCAGTCCCTTCGAGAGTAGCCAGTTGTGTCCTTCAAATTTAAATTTTTTTGGTGCTTTTCTCTTTTTTTTGTTTGCTCCGTCCTTGAAAATGTGCTCTCACCTGCAAATATGGTTTGCAATGGGGTTGCACCACGGCGAGCCTGTACAATCATCGTCTTGTAACATCTATGAACCCTATGTTAGAGGGTGACGTCACTTTGTGTTGTAACATCTATGAATCGTCTATTAGAGAATGAGGTCACATCGTCTTGTAACATCTATGAACAGTCTGTTAGAGGATGACGTCACATCGTCTTGTAACATCTATGAACCGTCTGTTAGAGGATGACGTCACATCGTCTTGTAACATCTATGAACCGTCTGTTAGAGGATGATGTCACATCGTCTTGTAACATCTATGAACCGTCTGTTAGAGGATGACGTCACTTCGTCTTGTAACATCTATGAACAGTCTGTTAGAGGATGACGTCACATCGTCTTGTAACATCTATGAACCGTCTGTTAGAGGATGACGTCGTCAATTAGGACATAGTCTCAGATGCTATTTATCTGCGGCAGTGAGACGGGATGTAGGTTCTGCGTATTTGCTGAGTACCTTTTGAATAAAACAGGAGTACCTGTATGAGGTTTTTTTCAGACAAGACAGAATTCCTCAGGAGTAATAATTTTATTGCAGTATACTGTAGGATAAGCTGTCCCTTCCGTATTATTATTGAACTAAGGTATTATGTTTTCTGCAGCGCAAGCAGAAAGATAATGGTGGCTTATGTTTAAGTGTGCATTTGGGAAAGCCCAGTGTCCTTTTGATATAAGCAGCCATATAAATGACAGGATTAAGGAAAACAACTGAATGATACTAAGTGTGTTTCAGGTCTGCTGAGATTTTAACAATACACTACTCTTCTGTGTACTAATAGGCAGTTTGCACTTAAAGCACGACAGGTTTATACCTCTGAATTCTATACATGTACTACCATTATTCAAAGCTATGGAGTCCATGTTATTGAAGTGGCTGAGGAGGTGGAGTTAGTTTCCAGCATTGATCTACCATCTTGATCTGTGAAAACATAGCTGTGTAGAGATGTACTTTGGTGTGGAGCAAATGGTTACTGACACCACATCCAAGCACATCAAATTTTATCATCACCAAAATGACGGAATTAAAGATGTCAGGATTGGCTTTGAACCTCCCTGAGGAGGGAATGTGGGTTGGGGGCCGTTGCATTCGTTATGGTCTTCTGAACGCTGTATTTGCTGGGGGCATTGTTAGCACACACACTGCCTCCAGCCCAGGATTTAGGCAATGCCCCCAGCAGATGTGGACTACCCCGCGAGCACACGTACACACACACACACACACACACACACACACACACACACACACACACACACACACACACACACACACACACAACAAAAACGCACACACACACACACACACACACACACACACACACACACAAAGCACACCCCATTGTACCCAAGAAGGAAGAATTGATGCCTTAGGGCCATTCAGCTAGTGAGGATCAGTTCAGATGAGGCACATTAAGTGGCTAGTGATAAATTTGGCATGACAATTGCAAGCATCGCTTTTGTCAGTAATTAATTCCAGTGGTGCCTCAGGCCTTTCCTGTGTTGCTACTGGTGTGGGCCCGCAGTGCTGTCCTAACGAGGGCACATTACAGCCTGGATTAGAGCCCTTGACAAACCTCTGAGAGGGATGTTGGAGTGACAGACGTCTGTGGGGGTTGGGATAGGTGGATGAGTAAACCTGACTTTTAGAGCATCGTGATGAGGGACCACACAAACGAACTTACACTCTTCAAAGTAAGGAAATAGTCAAACAAAAACAAAAATTGTATTGTGTTTATTGATCGAATTGCTGCAATGGATATACTGGAACAACCAGCTTCATTCAACTACGATTCACTACTAAGAGGAGGGCATACAGCTACAAGCATTTCATCAAGGTAGTCAAGGAGTACTTCAAAGGCAGAAATAAATGTAAAAGTTTCCAATGAAAAGGGAAATTGTAGACCCTACAGATTGCAAGTTTAATATTTGGTCCAATGGGTCCCAGTAGTCCATTCCTATCATCCACTGGTAATGTAGAGGCATTAATTAACGGCTTGTACTTCTCAGTAGTTTTATTACTGTTAATGTTCCTCGTTAAGAGAAATATAGTTACTGGCAGACATAAAAGAGAATCCCCCTAGTACCACCATTCATCTTGATTTCACATCTGAGAGTACTTGGAGATGTGTGGCAAGATGCTCCATAGCTCTTTAGCATGTCTTAGCTCTCTCTCTCTCTGTCTCTGTCTCTCTCGCTCTCTCTCTCTCTCTCTCTCTCTCTCTCTCTCTCTCTCTCTCTCGCTCTCTCTCTGTCTGTCTCTCTCTCTCTCTCTCTCTCTCTCTCTCTCTCTCTCTCTCTCGCTCTCTCTCTCTCTTGCTTTCCTTCCTGGTGTCTGCTCTCTCCTTCCCTGGCTTCCTCTGGAGCCTCCATGCAGCAGGGGGGAGCTGAACACACCACCAATCTGTGTCATTACTCTGTCATTGCATCAAATCACATGATTAGCTCCATGGGGCAGTGGAGGAGGCCTGCGTGGCGTGGCTCTGTGCTGCTCTCCCCTGGTAATGGTCTGGTGGCACTGTGATGGAGGGTTGTGTGCTGTCCTCCATGCAGGGCCAAGGATGCCCCATCATTCAGCCGGCCGGAGGTGGCCTCAGGGTGAGTCCTGCTCCTCAGCACTCTCGCTGTTCACTCATGCCAGCATGCAGCACTGGGCGGCTCGTCCTATTAGAACACCTTGTTTGGTGATGTTCAGTGGCTTTCTTTGATGTACTCTACTTTGCTATGGAAATACATATTTTGTTTTTTCATCTATTTTATTTAGCGATTTTTCTTTTCTTCTTATGAGTGCATAAAGTAAATGGCTTATTCTTTGTGTGTTAGAAGAATTACCCAGCTACTAAGAAGGAGTACTTAGGAGCAGCTAACAGGGCTCTGCTGCTCTCTGGCAGGCCAGCCAGACAGTTTGTCGATGCAGCCTTTTATAATGCAAAGGCTTATAATTATCTCACGCTTTCTCATTTCACACTGACATATCGCTTTCCTAAATGTCAGAAGGAACGGCGTGTGCGCCCGCAGACCCTCTCCGCGGCTCAGCAGAGCCCTCTCCCTCGCCCTGCACACAGCCATGATGATGGCAGTGCTTTAGCCCTGAACGCTAAGCCCCCCGCCAGGGAACAGCGGTTCAGGCATCACCGATCGTTGACCTGGCTATTGTTGTTTGTGATACTTACTGGTAAACTTTTGCAATCAATACAACATCAGCCGGCGGAGCCCCTGGGAATGAAAACCTGAAACAGCGCACTTAATCTTGGAGCCGGCCCCTGCTCCCTGCTCTGGGTAGTTGGCCTACTTGATGCGGCATTATTGCAGCAGAGGTCAGATGTGAGCTGTCTCGCGCGGCGCCTGATGAATGGCTGTTTTTGATAAAGCGCCTCTCCCATCCAACAAGAGACATTTAATAATGATGGACCATAACTGCACACACACACACAAAAAAAAAAATCCTTGTAGCCTGCCGAAGGAAAAAAAAATCCCTCCTGCCCAACGCCTTTCCCCAACTCAGAGACAGAGCAGGTAGCAGCACTCGGCACTTTGGGGCATTCACTGAATGCTCTTAGCAGGGTTGTGTTTTGTTTCACTGATCTCAGACAATAGGTTCACAACCAACCCAGAACAAGCAACAAAAAGCAGTATATACTGTTTTTCCTTTGGTTGGTTGGTTACATTCAACGTGGCCTCTTGTTTAAGCATTCATTGCTTTTTTTGGGATTATCTATAGTTTCATACTGTACATCACTGTTGTGTTGCTGCAAGAGTGCCTTAGGGCATATGATGCCACTGAAATGCCTTGCAAATTCAACTGTTGTCCCACGGAGCTACTGTATATGTATGTGGTGCCGTGCACTCAAAAGTATTCTCAATTCTTACAATGTTAAGTGGTAGGATGATGTCCATAGTAATGCAATTTAACATCCACTTAGACTACCTCAAAGTCTATCTCAGGAGGCACTCGTAGGGTAATTGAATGTCTTCTAAACCGTGCATGATCATTTGACTGGCTCAATGGGAAAGAGCTAAAAAGGCAACACCCCGCAATTTAACAATCCGTCACCGTGATAAGCAATCAAATCAGCGTGTAGTTAGTTTAAGTGCCTCTAAATAAAATGCAAACCCTTTAAATGGGTGTAGTCATGAAAGTCTTACGGTGAAATTAAATGCCATTCTTCAGAAAACAAAGCCCAAAGCGCTGTGACAGGTTTGACATAGACAATGCCTTTAGTGACAGGAATAACAAATTAATTGGGACCATAACACATTCTCTGCAAAGGTGAAGTAAACACACCTGCCTGTATATTTTTCACCATCAGTTAAATCTCAATTGGTTCTAAAAATAAACCCCAAGACATTGAACAGTTTTAATGGATTTTGACATTTCTGCATTATGCTGTCACTCCAGTATAAATGAATCATAACTTTGCTCTGCACCAAGGAATTACCATGCATTTTCAGAGAATGTATTGTGTGCCAGCCTGTGAATTATGAGGTGAGATCAAAATAAATGTGTAATGACTCTGGAGATGCCCAGAATAATTTATTAGTTGGAGATGGTTCCATATTAGAAAAAGAAAAAGCAAAGAAGGAACCGGTTACTCTGTGCACTCGCACGGTCTCAGAATGTGTTTGAATTTCTAAATGTCAGCTTTAGATAGGCAGGCGCAAAACTAACCTGTTTACTGAAGCTTGGTAAATGAGGGCTTCATTTGGGATGCAGCAGTATTCAATTATATGGTTATGTATTGATCAGAGACAATATGTGCCAGTCTACAGTATGTAAAGCGCTTAGATGAATTCAAGGGATAAAAAGAAAGTGTCAGGGAAATTGGCCGATGAAGGATTGCATTTGATCTGGGTGGGAATTCGGAAGTGGAGGCTGAATACCCAAGTGCTCAAAAATAGGCCAGAGGCATATTCACAATTAAATTTTTCACACAAGGAACTGTCAACTAGGATTTATTTGGCCAAATAACCGTAACAACAGGAATAGTTTCTTTAGGAATGCTTTTATTTTTGTTGTCCCCATAACTAAAGATTGCCTGCAGTGTAGTAATTGGGATCTGACATGCAATTTTGTATCAACTAATGTCATATTAATATTTTTGTTGTCGACTTGTTTAATTTAGTTTGCTATATGTATGTATGTATGTATGTCCCAGTAACATATTATGTTGTGTGACAGAAATAAACCACAGGACTGCAGTTAGTTGCTAGCCTACCTTGGAGTTCTAGCTGTACTACCAGGGCGTCTACCAATGTGTTGTGGTCCTGTGCTAAAATAAGCCGCCGCTGACCTTTATCATGTCACCAGAAATCTTTACTAACAGTTTTCTGTGGTTTGCACAACTTTGGTCCTGGAGTAGCACCAGACCAGAGATGTGTTGTTATTCTTCCTGTTGAGTAAAGTGAAACTTTGCATCTTTTTGTTCTACCGTTAGCTCATTTACTGGGCTCAGCTGAAGTGTGTTGGGCTGTGTGATGCACCAGCGCACCCACTTTACATCGGCAACGCTGTAGGTGTAAACACGGTTGGAGACATTATTCACCCCGCTGTCCTCCAGAGAGATGGCTCCTGGTGAGGCCCTCCTGAATATGGAACGCGTGCTATTGTGCTTACCTGCTGCCCCGCTGACGTGTGGCCCTTCGATGGTTGCTGCTCCGATATCTTTAGCTGGGCTGTGGGGGTAATCCCTGGACAGACTGGGCTTCTCTGTTGTCTCCTGCTTGTTTTCTGTGTAGTTCATAAATTATAGATGGGCCATGTCGAGGGCCATCATGCTGCCTGATCCCTGTCTGTGCTGACAGCTGTATGATGCGCACTGAGTGCAGCAGATTGGGAGCTCAGAGTTTCATCAATAAATATCACTCTGACCCTCACACTTGGCCTCGTGTCAGCGGTCAAGGTAATGGCTTTTTATTATCGTGAAGGGCAGCACAGCGTGGGGTAGTCTTAAGGTTGCTCGTCCATCTTAGGTCCGGAGACGCAAACGACCAAGGGAAGGGAGAAGAGCAGCAGCCGGCCTAAAGTTTAAATGGAGGGAGCTGGACTGTTATTATGGTGAAGTCTGATGATGAGTGGTGTGGTGGATGACTGGTGTGTTTGACAGTGCGCAGCAAAGTGCTTCTGTAAAGGACTACGGAGTGAGATTTGCTGACAAAAAAATAAAATGTGTTTTTGGGCCAAATTATTGGATTGAATTAACCTTATGAAACCATATGATTAATTGTATTTAGCCCTCCGTTTTGCGGAGGGCATGTATGTGTTCACTATGTGTGTGTGTGTGTGTGTGTGTGTGTGTGTGTGTGTGTGTGTGTGTGTGTGTGTGTGTATGTGTGTGTGTGTGTTATCTGCTGGTTAGCTCTAACTGCCTGGCCCAGAGATGACAGGGGTTGAAATGCCATGATTGTGTACTGAAAGCTCGGGCAGCTATACACACTGAATGATGTCTTCAGAATACAGCGTTTTAGACCAAATGATACAGAACAGAACAACATTTTGTCTAAAGTTCATTCATCAAAAAGCTGCATATTTTGAAAAGGGTAAAAGCCCCACATAGCCCTGTCAGGGAAGCGCAAAGGCTAGATACTATAGATTACTTTAATCCCCCTGCCAGATATAAAAAGGATAATTACATATTTGTGGTGGAGGCTGTGTGAAGAAAAAATCAATACAGCCTTTTTTCATATGACACTTCATTAGTGTGAAGAAATCTTGAAGCTGAGAAGAACTGTGCTGCAATTAAATGGTTCTGCTACCTTAGACTTTGTAATGACTCTGTATTATTATCCAGTTGATTTGAAATAGTGGTTGCACTCGTGGAATAATTGGAAACCATTGATTATGTACTTTTATGTCTACACTATTGCACATCATTATGGAGGGAAGCAATAGTTAGTTAGCCTCTCTAATGAACCACTAATTGTACTAAGTAGGTTGAGATGTTACTCAAGCTGCACTCAACTGAAGTACAGCACAAAGCATCACAGTGGATCCCTATGCATGCAAACCTATTATTGACGATTGGGTACCCTCCGGCCTGTTTTTGTTTTGTGTCAGATCTCACCGCATAAGCAGAAAACGTTTTTTTTTTGTATCGGCCCGTTGGCAGTACATGAAATTGAGTGGGAAAACGAAAATGAGAAAGAAAGGAGCAGGGCAAAATAAGAGAATAGTGATATAATTGGCTATAAAGTGGCCAGTCGGCCTCTCACTATTTTACAAGGGAAGGCCATAGGTATATTGGGTTCATAACAATTTTACAGTAGTATCAAGACATCCTTAGCAAAAAGTCAGAGGTCTTTCACTTTTGAATATTGCATTATTATCAGTCAGTCACCATTTTTATCAAAATATACTTAAATATGTTCATTGTCACATTATACTGAGCCAAATATAAAATAAATTATCATGTTATTGAGAATTATTTTGGAATAGCCAATTTATTCTCTAAATAGATACCTGATGAATTCAGTTAAACAGAATGCAATCTTTTTACCCACCCATACACACCGAGATGTCTAATGCATGTTGCCTTGATGATTCTGTTACACTACATTGATTACTTGATAATAACTAGCTCAATTCCAGAGAAAAGCTTTTGTGTGGAAACACATTAGCGCGGTGTACCACTTCATAACCCTTAAAAAAACTAAATATGATCGTATCGATTTTGAAACACACATTTATTTTTCAGTAATAAGTTGCACGGTAAATACAATGTACATTTGGTTTGCTCTAAATTGTCTGGAAAACTGGGATGGATTGTCCATGTGTGTAAATGAATGAGCCTGTTTGGACATTATGGTGGAGCGTTATCAACGGAGGTCGTTATAGGAGCGGCCTGCCGTTGTCTTTCTGCTGAATTGATAGTGTGAGGGTGCTCATGGTCAGCGTCGGCATGCACACACTACTGTCCCTTACAGCACGCTTCTCGAGGGTGAGAGTGATCCTGACAGTCAACTCCTGGCAATCAGTCAGCTCGCCACCCACCACTATGCGCTATCTGAGATGTGGAGAGAGGGTCGGCGTGCTGGCTGCAGCTTAAAGCCGGCAGAAGAAGCAGACCCTTAGGAGCCTTTGATCTTTTCTTTTCAGGGGCTCAAATGCTCTCACCATTGTACGCTTGAGAGGCGCGCCAAACCTCGGTGACCGCAGGACGAGAAAAAAAAACAACAATCTGCTGGCCATTTGTTACCGCTGCGAAATCAAACACAAACAGGAATTGAAATGCTTGATTGATTAAAAATACATGACCGTGTTGATGTTCCGTAATGATAACCATCTGTGGAACACTTGGCTTGCGGCGAGTTGCTGTAAACTAGTATATGAAGTGCGGGGTGGAGACCTCTATCAGGAGTTCCTATTAATAGAGGCTTGTGGTTGGCGGGAGCGGAGGAAATCTCTGGGCTTTATATGGCCGCCTGGGGAGGGGGCTGAGCCCTGTTAGCTGTCATAGCACATGAAAGGATTAATGTCATCTTATAAGAAGGGGAGAAAAGCCGTCTTATAGTTATTTATTCTGTTTCATTCACATTCTGCTGGCTCGAGTGAAGGAGAAAGGCTAATGTCTGGTCTAATTTGTAGCCCTTTAAATTCCAGACAGAGATTCTTTACATATCTCTGGAGCTCATGGCTCCTCTCTGCGTAGCCCCTCTCCTCGGCTCCTTGTGGGATTCCTCCTAAACCCCACCAATTTACTATCTGAACCAAAGTGAAGATTTACATGAGTTTGTACTTGAATGGCTCCAACTCCAGCTTCATGCACTAAACACTCCCACTGTAATTACCATTCCCGGATCCCGCTCTCGGCTACCTCCATCTCTCTCTCTCTCTCTGCTGCACCTAGGCCAATTGAAGGAGGGAGAAAAGGAAAATACATATTCCCCAATGCTGAGTCTTAGTGCTCCTTGTTCAGGATCTGTAATTGGATCTGTGTTTTCGACTCCCCACTAATAAGCAGCTTACTTTAGCTCCCACTAGACTTGACCCACCACATTTTTGTTTTATGAATTTTACAAGGGGTATTTTAATAGATGCTTTAGGCTATGCAAAACATAGGCTGAAGGGGAGGCATAATGGAGTAGCCTTGACACAGAGGACGCCTGAGTATCTGCTTATCATTGCAGACAGGTCTCATAACTTTCATTAAGATTGATGTAGGACAAAAGGGAGTGTGCGTGAGGTGGGGGACATGAGAGAATATTAACCTGTGCTCCTATAACTAACTATAATTGTTTAGCACTCAGGATCTCTGCAGTCAGCCGCCCTCATTATCTTTACCTGTACATGATGGCACGGCTGATTTTAGTAGCAGCGCTTGTTAGAGGAGATTGGAGGTCAGGGCACACTGTAATCTGCCTCCGCTGCTTTTTGAAGTAGAATCAGGTGCATCGGTGTCTGTGTCCTTTACCGACACACCTCCTTTCCCGTCTTTTTATTCCGCCATAATTGTTTTTCAACCCGTCTTGCTTGAGAAAGGATTCATATTCATGCAGTAGCTGCTTTGTTTTTTTTTTTAAAGTTGAATTATTCCTGTTATTACCTGCAACTTTTGTGGTATTCAACCTTCAATTGGCTGCAGTTGTGCGGCATGGGCACTACAGATATAATTAACAACGCCAGGTAACTACCCCACACACTACAGTGTAGTGTGTGGTTTGATATGATTATTAATTTACCTTTTTCTGTTCATAATTGGGGGACTGAATGGGGGAAGGTTTGGACGTCTATGGTCATTCTTATCGCGTGTTCTCTTATAAAGGAATATTTCACACTCTCTCTCTGTCTACCCTTTCTCTCTCTCTCTCTCTTTAGTGTTAAGTCCAGCATTGGCCCAATGCTCATTTAAGAATGGCTGAATGACAGTGTCACCCATACAGGGTCACTGAAATGAGACGAATGAAAAAATGTAAAGACAAGCGTTGACCCGTGACCCACCCACAGTCTTTCCAATCATTAAAATACTTCCACTAACCACAGACAATTCCACAAGTCATAATGGAGGATATCTAAGTGATTTCTCCCTGTCGACTGATACGTCTCATCCCTACATTATTTAAAATGTGAGTTCATTTGTCAAGAAAGATAATTTTAAAGAACGGCTCCAACGTTCCTCGAGACGTAGAGGACAGGTGCAGTCCTAAAGGTGAAGATTCAGCCAAAATGGAAGGTACTAACTAAGACCGTCCGTTGGGTATGGGAACACTAATGACCAACACAATCACCTATCTTGACATGAATACCAAAAATAACGAGGAGAGCTGGGAATAGGTGGAAGGCTCTCTCATATCTCCTCTCCTCTCGTCCACCTCCTTTCTCTCGCTCTCTCTCTCTCCTTCTCTCTGGGAATCCACCAAGAACGGTTTACTTCATCACGAAGCTAAGGTGGCATGGAACTTTTAAAAGCCGCCTCGGCTTTTGTATCTTTCTTTGCTCTCTCTTTCCTGCTCTCTCATTCTCTCTCACCCCCCCCCCCCCCCCCTTCTCTCTCTCTCTCTCTCTCTCTCTCTCTCTCTCTCTCTCTCTCTCTCTCTATTTATCTCTCTCTATCTCTCCCTTCACTAGTTGGTAATTCTCCCATCTGGAGGATGTTTGAGAGAAACAAAGAAACAATAAGAGGAAGTTGGGCAAGGCGGTGTCAGGCTGTCAGTAATCTGACAGCTATGGTAACTACCCTCTAATCCAGACGGCTCCAGCCACGCTCTGGCCTGACACCCGCGCCTCTGACTGACAGCTGAAGACCGGCCACATTCCACAGGCAGAAGTGACATCCAGTCTATTAAGGCAGACAAGCACAAAGCAGAGATTTGCCCTGACTGCCTGTACTGAAGCCCACGATCGGGGGTGATTGGAGAGGTCCTTGAGAAGGTGTCAGACTCAAGCTCAGATGATAACCATATTGTAATGATGCTGCTGGACAATGAAGTGCCATGATTGCCCATGCTGACAGAAGGGAAGTTTATGTCTGGATATCCCCCTCTGCATTCACAGGCGGCTCACAACACACACAGTCTCCAGGTCCCAACTGCCAGTCAAAAAGCCCAGCCGCAAACGGGTGTACTTCTTATTTCAACGTCAGAGCGCTCCAAACAGGGATTTCTAATGGACTGACCTAAGACATTCTGGGCGGACAGAGAAAACACTGCGATTGTTGTTTGTCCTCCCCCTCCTAACATATCTGTGTGAGCAATAAAGAGACTCCTCAACATTCATTTGTTGCTACAAAGCCTCTTAGAATCCACCGCTTAGTTTTGGTCTCCAAACATTCTTCTCGAAAGATATACATGATTGCTTTTTGAGGATTTGGTAACGGCGGAAAAGTATGTAATTGGTTTCACTTTAGGTTAATTATTTGCACTGGCAGGTCGCATTGTTGTAAGCCGTTCATTAGAATACACATCCAACACAGAGAGCAAATGAGATGAGCTGGCTGTGTTTTGTCCTTGATGTTCTTTAAAAATCGAGCCCCAACCAAGCCAACCTTAATGATACTCCCAACAGCCTATATAATGGAACAAGTTTACGTAAATTAGCCCACATTGAATTGCTGAGCTAACCGACAGCCTGGACTATCTGTTTATATTGGAACCCTTGGCTAATTAGAATGACTGGAGGGCTTATTTGGACTCAAACTATCTTGGCTCCTTAGACTCGCTGTTGAATTTAATATTTGTTTTTTCTTGCCGCCTACCTTTCCATGCCAATTGCTGCATGGTTCAAACTTTACTTTAGCAAAGCCTGATGGTTTTAAGACAAGCTGCATGATTTTACGTGTTGCTTGTGATGGTTTTGTAAAGCATTGTGTGAGATTTGGATGGCGAAGAGATCAGCTATAGTATGAAGAAAATTCCCAACATTCTCACCAACATTCCCTCATTCTAACTTAGATTGACTGCGTGAAAGACACACACACTCACACAAACCCACCCACACAAACTTCTCCTGCCAAGCCAATCGGGTAGGGTGTCCTCTCACCCTTAGCACAACATTCAAATAAGTCAGAAGGATTTCTGTCCCAGGCGAGTTCAACAAAGGTGGCATTTCCCGTCTCTTTCTCAACCAAAGCCCGCTCGTCTTCCATCTTACTTAGCCCCTCTTGATGGAGACTCAGGGTCCATGCCGTGCTAAGTGACAGGGAGTTAAATATACATTCACACCATCCTGAGCAGCTAGTTAAGGTGACAGAGAGCCTCTACCTCCAGTCCATCAACATGAGGCCCATTCCCTCTCCAATCACACCAATGATAACTAGATTTGGGGGGATTGCGGACAGAGGTATTAGTTTCAGGGGCTGGTTTGGAATTTTTTTTCTTTTCAGGAAACAAATTATTCATTTAAACTGATCAGGGTGACAGGTGCTCCTGCCTCTGATTTGAGTTGTTTTCCTTATTTGTCATTCTGAAGCAAATTGAGAATAATGATAGAAAAATTGTCCTATTGTCGTGGTCACATTTTTTGGGGGGTTCACAACGTACCTGTTATCTTGTCTAATTTTAAAGCATTTGGTCAATTGAGTATGGTCAATACGTTTTTCTCGATTTATTTCAAAAGAATTCTACTTGAAGGATACTTTCTAAGGGGACTATTTGTTTGCACAGCACATCCGCTGTGCTTTTTTTTATACATGCAGTCCAATATAGCCGTAATGAGACAGATAATTGAAGATATTTTTTATTCAATGGCTAGTTAATTGGTTGCCACCAGTGTCACAGCAAAGGTTAAACCTAAAGTTGCGTGTCACTAATTACAATTCCAGCTGGCTTTGTTCATCTGGAAATATTTACGGCAAAAAGTCAATGTTTGGGCGACAAATGACAGGCTGGACGTGTATGCATTGCAGAATCATGCATGGAGAACCCCGTGTTACTTTACCTCTCAGAATCTCCACTGACTTGGCTGTGCATATTCTGTCATTTTGGAGCGCACAATCAATGTGTGCATAATCAAGATCCTATTGACAGCACTCATATCCTTCTCCCAGCGGCAGAAAAGATGCTTGTGGAGCGGGGAGGAATGAATGCATTAACATCCTTTCAGTCAGTCTAGCAGATAACAAAGCTCCCTGTCTCGGTGTTAACACTGCAGATTAGGTCAAGTTTTTACCCCTCTGAGCTTCTCTCCTGTAAATGACGAGTTGTGATGTGAAACAAGCAACATGTCAAGGCAAGTTGAAAGATGTAGGCATTTCCTGCCATGTCACTCTGACAGGCCGCTGAATATTTGGGCCATTAGGGGCTTATTAGTGAATAAATGACCAGATGGTTCAGTGATGCACAGAGATGGACAGAACTGGATGCTACTAATCAGCAGTGTCTGTAGCTCGGTGTCAAATCACACGACATGGTAACCCATAGCAACGGAATAAAAGTTAACATTAGCAAGTCAATTTGAGATCTGGGTGCTGTAAACAGACTTTCAAGTGGCCCTCCAGTGCTTGCTTGGACTAAAAGAAAACGTCTACTTCTCCAAGGAACAAGTAGAATTTTAAAACGTTCTATTTCAATTTTATTCCCCTTGCCCCTCATTCAAGGCATAATTTATTTACTTGGTTTTATTTTATGTGATTGCTGACAAACATTTTTTTTTCATAACATCCCTTGTTGCCTGTAAATCTAATTCAATTCAGTATTGAGGGTTTCAATGTAGCACATTTTGTGATATCACTTTTAAATTCGAATTAAAGCTGAAACATATGATAATGTATGTAAAATCGCCATGGCTAAGTGGTAAACTGTTTTCTCTCATTTAAAATTTTTAAACAGATCGTACAACACACTTGCAAAATTTGTCTTCTCTATCTATTATAAAAGACAACCAGGAAGTTGAATGCCTCCTACTAGTTTATTTCCAGTTCACTTTTGAGTTTGTGAATATATTCATTCAATTTCTACTTTTGAGGTGCTTTCATTAGTTTGATCCGGAGATACCCCACTATTTTCTTTACAGGAGGTAACCAAAATATATAAACCCGTCGGGGTTGTGCTTCAATCTAATTGGTGATGGGTTGTTTTGTGACAGATGTGAGAAATGAAAAGTTGGAACAGCTTGAATTACACCAACACAAAACAGGAAGCTCAAAGTTAGAGTTGCATATGAATGTGAGGGTAAACACTCGGGGTGGCTTTAATTGTATGGTTTCCCCTGACGCCATCAGGCGGCATGTTTAATAGATGGGAAGAGCTGTTTGAAGATGGCCTGTCACTTTTGATTGGTTCTGTTCCGTGCTACAGAATTATTGATATCTACTAATACCTCACAGTTTGACTGGGGTTCCCACTGTCATTAAACTTTAATGCTTAGCTTATGAATTAAAAATGTCCTGTGGATGTGGACTTAGGTAGCTACCTCATTAGATACACATTTGGCTCTTGTTCGAGCGAAAAGGATTTACACACCTTACAGACCTTGTGCTCTTGTAGTTTTCCATTCACAAAATAATGAAATTACTTAGAAGAATAATCATATTATTGTATTTTATTTTGCTGTTTTATAGACCATGATTAAATTATGCTTGGGCATTGTGCGCATTAAGCACTTTGACTTATTGATGTATTATAATTGTGATATTTCTCAATAAACAACCCGATTTGAATAATTTATACACGCGTAGTGTATCCCACTCCATTACACCTTTGAACAGCAACGTAGGCAATAAAACATAAATATTGTGAGCTTTATGTAAGGTTGAAACAGTGGGATTCCATGTTATTATCCTACCCCCCATTATATTGAATAGAGCACATTGTTATTATTTGTCATCATATGCTAATTACACATCATTAATGTTAGACCCTAATGGCCCCAAGAGTGGGTTCTAGGCTGTAAGGCTGAGTTGGCTGCTTGCAGGGAATCGCAGTCTGGGGGGAGAGAACACATGCTAATGAAGCCCAGACCTTTTATCTTAGCAGATTAAAAGGGAAAAGATCCAAACCCTCAAAATAAGCATTTTGACATGTGTAATTGGAACAGACAACAAGCTTTTTTCCCATTATAGGGAGCAGGAAGCGTCAGGCTGGCTGTGTAAATCTCTCCGGCTAGCTTTACTCCCTCAGTGCCTTCAGTCAGTTAGCCAAATGAAATCTCACTGCTGCTTTCATGCTTTTAGCTGCACTTAGAGGAAAGGTGGAGTGAGTGTCCGCTGCTGCTTCTGAAGTAGCTTGCCGTCTGTGATCTGAGTGCATACATGTTTGAGCACGGGGTAGGAGCCATTTCAAAGAAACGGACGCCCTTGTATGCTGATTGTGAACATTGAAGCAGTGAGCTTGCCAATTATGGAGTGAATTTCAGGACCTGAATTCATTCCAAACTTTACCCAGCAGCATCCACATTATGTTTTCTCCTTAAACTCAGTGCTTCTTTTGCAACAATAATTCTTCATGCAAAGGCAATGTGAATCCGTTGAATTGAGATGGTAAGATAAAATGAGTTGGCTTTAGCGTACTGACTGACTGAGGGAGTGGGCATGTAGCCTCTGCTGTCGGCTCAGTGCTGGGCAGAACTGGGATGTGACAGCTGGTCCAGCATGGCTCCATGTTTGACCCCCAGCACTGCACGTCCTCCCAGGAGGCCAGCGGCGCTTCACGCCCGCAGGACACGGATGCCGTCCCCAACACCTGGCGGGAGGTAGCCCACCTTGGAGCCTGGGGTCAAGAGCAAAACGCACTAGACTATGGAGGGTGGGTGTGTTTGGGGTCCCAGACCCCTCTCAGCCTAGCCCACCTCAGTGCCCCAACAGACTGAGCTACCAGGGGGCCTGCTGACTGGCCATTTGCTTCCTCTACTCTTATGCTCCAAGGTCCTGCTACTGCAGAACACCTCAGGCGGAGGCTAGAGGTGAGCTGACCTACAACCATCCCTACAGTCCGGTATGCATGACATCAGCTGTCTGTTTACCAGACCTGACCTTTCAGCTGTCTACCTGTTTTTCATACAGCTAGACAATGTACACAGTGTAATATAAAGTTATGATTCTATTCATTAGGAAATATGCAAATGATTAGCTTTAGCGCCGTAAGTGAGGTGCTGCAGTACAGCCAAGGGGTGGTTAGAAAGCCTTATATTTTTCTTTCTTTTTTTTTTCTTTTTTTTTACTGATGTTGATTTTACATTTTTTCAAAATTCATGAAATCGTGTGACTTAGAGAGTCTCCATTGTTGCCCCTCTTGAATTTGTTGTCATGAATATTTTATGTGGGGAAGCAGGAAATGTTGATCAGTGAAAATCGTATGGAATTTGTCTCCATTATGCTTGCTTATCATAATCACAGCAAGATTATGCAGTAACAGAGAAGCAATGGCGATAAGTCTCCTGGATGACATAGCACACTTAGAGACACTAGGAGGCAGGGAAAGACACACTTCTGTTCCAAATGATAGTCTCGCACACCGCCCTGGTTACACAAGGCCGTGATTGAATGTGAAATGCTCACACTGTACAGCTTCCATTGCAGGATACGTAAGCTGGGAAATAACAGGGAAAATGGATGGTGCTAAAATGTCAGTTTGTTTAATTATTGCTAGTTATCACATTTACCTTCTCTTTGACTTCAGCGTGTATGTAATAAGAGTGTTCCTCAGTGCCTTGGAGAGAATGTGAAAGGTCAGGTGTCAGTTTTAATATGACTAGAGCACCTCTAATGAAACGCTGTTGCAATATGTGTTGAATACGAATGCATTCATTTCTTAAATGTCTTTCAAATTTGTGGGTGCCTCAGCCCTTTTTAACTGGGATAATTTGACAGCAGCCCCCAGCCTGCATCTGACAGCTCAGAGGAGCTGGGGCTCGCCACCTGCGTCCACCCAAGCATTAAACCTCAGATCCTGAACTCCCCTCACAAATGAACTGTCAGATCATTACGGTGTGTGATGCAATATAATCTGTCTCAGAATTAGCATTGGGCCAGGTTCACACCAGGTTTTTTTCTCTCTTCTTCCCTTCCTACCTTCTTCCCTTTCCGACCAGCTAGCCCCCTTAGAAGGAGGTGGTATTTGAATATGCATCTTTCCACATTTCCATGAGGGACCCACTGGGAGTCGAGGCGAAGAGCAGCTTTCCGCATTAGCATGTCAGGAGGGAAAGGTCCTCTTGGTCCGGGGTCCCACTGCAGATGCTCTGCCTCACTTGTTCATTACAATTGCATTTCATCAGCCTGATGATGTCCACATGTCAATTGAGTGTGAAGATTTTGCACACAAAGAAGCCTCTGGGAAAAGGACTCTGCCGGCTAATCAGCTGATTATCATACCTCAAATGGGGCTACAGTGCGCCGTTCCAAGCGGCAGCCGGAGAGACAGCTAGGCCTAGGCCGGGTGAGTCCAGATAGGCAGGCAGGCCAGCCTGATTAACACACCTTCCTCATTGAGCGCACATAGAGGAATGCAAAGTGAGAAAACAAAATGCAGAACAAGGATGAGGAAATAAGAACGTAACACTGGAGGCTTTCATGGTTGTTAGAAATTGACTTTCTTGCAGCCAAGATGGGAATTGTTTCTTCACTGTTGGTTAAGTCATGGAACTCAGCCGAACGGTTGAATAAAGTTCTAGGGTAAACAGTCAAATGTATTTGCATAGTTAAGTGCATAATATAGTGTTAATCAAGTAAATAAATATACTGATAACAATTCACATATATAAATGATGAAGATAAATAGATCAGGTTTAACTTTGTTGCAATATATTTTGAATAATGAGTGAATAGATGGATTAATTGACACCAACTCCATTGAGATTATCTAATTATGATAGATTCATGTGCAGTGCTTGCATGATTTTATTTACTTCTAGTCCCATAATCCATCAACATCTTCTTTATTACTTGAGCTCAAAGGGCAGATCTTTGTGTTTGCAGCTCCTTTTGTTTGAAAGGAGCCACACTCAGATAGTAGTCACAAGTGACTGGAAAGCCCAATTATAAAGTCTGCAATCTGCATTGTTCTTGGAGCAAAAAAGAATCAATGTGCTAAAGGCATATCCCCATCAGAAGACCTAATGATGTCTTTCTGGACCACAGCCTTGCACACTGCATAGTAATCTTCTGCTAATTAGGTTTATAATGCCTAGGCAGGCCTCCGCATCAGCACAATTCCGGGGAGGACACTGAAGTTATTTATTTAACTTACTTACTCCATTGTTACAGCAGCTACAATTAAAGCTAAATTATTTAAATAGGAAAAAGACTTATTGGAATTAGTGTTGACTGTAAGCATGTGTGCCTCACTTGTGTTTTCAATCATAAGGTCAAATAAATTAAAATGGAAATTTCCTATATATCACTGAACAATAGTAATCTCTGTCCTGAAGCAGGATTGGGAACCATCGGGGTAAAGCAGCTAGATTGATACACACATGGTTTTTACAGCTCAGATCGCTGGATCAATAGGATTAGCCATAATTTCTATGAATTGCCCTTGTGTTCTGTGCGCTCATGTAGCCATATTGGAACAGTTCAATAAGCTGTATATATTGCTGCAGCCTATGAACCCGTGATGAACAGAAGATGTAAAGAAGAGAGTTGGCACCACTCACCTGAGATAAGACCACCTCTGGTTGCTTGGGTGACAGTTCAGCGCTGTGACAGAAGCATACAGTGCAAGACAGTATTGAGATGATACATACATTCCACAAGTTTGACAAAGTGCCATAATTGCAAAATGTTAATGAAAACATTTGAATGGACAGAATAAAAGTTTATCAGCTCAAAATTGTTTAGTAAACTGGCCGAATGAGATTGGGAACTTTAAACTTTCTTGTCTTTGCTGTATGCTTTTGGAAGTTACTTTTGGTCTTTGTCTTTTCTCAGAGTGGTTAGCAGCTGTCCACCTCTCTTGGCAGACTGTTAACTGACAAGCTTCTAGCATTTGGCAAGATGTTATCCAGCAGCAGAGCTCATCTACAGCCCTGACAGCCCGGTGCACCTGCCAAAGGAACTTCTTACCTCCACTATCTGTTGTGAGTGAGCAGTGCTCAACGTTGAGGGAACTGTTTCATGCCCCTCATACTGGAATTTCTCACCATGTTCAAATGTTTCCTTTCTCTTTGATGAGACAGAAAGGGTCAAGGAGAGACCAGACAATCAGACGATGGAGCGAGGCTTTTATTTATTTTCCGATTCAGGTCTCCATCTGTCTTTTGGCAGTTGTGGGAATTTGCTAAAATCTATGTTGTTATATTTATTTCCTAATCATTGAATTTAAAGTGGCATTCAATAAAACATTAAACGCACTGTACTGAAGAATAGAGTTGCCTCTATATTGCAAGGTGCTTCAGTTATCCCCAATAACCCAGGTGGTTTCCTGCCTGATGCAATTTGGACACAGCTGAGAAGGTAGATGAGAAGAATCTAATTTGCTCTGCTTTCTGCCTCAACACCTACAAACTTAAGGTATTTCTTCTAATGCAGTCGTGGCCATGATAGATAAGCCAGCATAAGTCGATAAAGCCAGCTTCAATGCATGGGAGATTAGCACCCCTGGTCTCTCTGTGGAAGCCCAGCTGCAGGGTGGGTGACCCTGGCCTTGGTGACAGGACTGCGAGCCACACTGGTCTCCAAGAACCCAGGCGGCTCAACACACAAGCATGTTCCATAATTAGAGCCATAATGGCATCTGAATACAGGGCAGGTTAATGAAACTTTGTCTCCACCAAGCAACTGGGGGCTTATGGGTAGAGGAAACAGCAGGGTTCTGCTAGAAGCACGATGATAGCAATTTGCAGAGTGAGTTATTTCCCATAACCTCGATGCAGCGAGTACTTTGAGCGTGTTGTGTTCTTAAATGGGGTATAGTGTTCTATTTCCCATCCATTAATATGCATGGAAGAGATAATGAGGCTGAACCAACGAAGATAATAAGATTCTGAAGCTGCAGCAGCGGCACCCCCGACTGCATTAATGCTATATGACTTTGTGTAGAGGCATTTGTCTCCGAATGCTTTTGGACATGGTAACAAAATGGGAGCCCAAGACGTTTTCTGATGGGCACAAAGATATATTGAGGGCTCGTCTGCATTTGACCGTCATTGTTCTATTAAAATGCTTACCGACAGAAGTGCTTTTTTCAGGATTAAGTTTAGCAATTTAGATATTAAGATACTGGGAAGTTCTAGGCACAGACAGAGTCCTGACACAGCTGTCACAGTTGGGATTAACTATTTAATTCCGTGTTTCACAAACACGTACAGGCAACAGTGCGGCTCCTTGCCGTAGTTGTTGCTGTTGCGGTCGCTGTTTCTGTGTTCACTCTCTGGTCTTGTTCTGAGTCCAGCCTTACCATTGCAACAAACCTACACCAATAAATAACATTACTTCATCATCAGATTAAACCCACTCGTTGCAAACTTGTGATCTGTCAGAGGAATGTCTCCCCACCATAGTCCCGCAGCGCACTCTACAGAATGGAGGCCATCGCAACCTTCACAGTGTCCAACCTCTAGCCGCTGGCCAGGAGACGTCAGCGGCCGGCAACTTAGCCCTGTTCCACCCCACTGGATCGAGAGAGGAAATCGGCCACCACCATCTGCGCCCTCGGCCTGTGGATCACCTAGAAGTTGAAGGGCTGCAAAGCCAAGGCCCTAAGTAACAACTGCTGCTGGCATTGGATTTCCTTAATTTGGTGGAGCCAGTGGAGGGGTGCGTAGTCAGGGTAGAAGATTAAAGCGTGCCCCAGCAAATAATAGTGGAGGGCGCCGACCGCCCACTTGTTAGCCAGACGCTCCCTCTCCACCGTGCTGTACCGAGCTTCGTGTTTCAACAACCTGCGACTTAAGTACAGCACCAAACAGACGACATCCCCCTGCCGCTGGGCATCTGTCTGTAGGAAGAAAGGGCAATTAAAAAATAGGTGCATACAGAACCTTGTCTCCACAGAGAGCATTTAGTTTCTGAAATTCCACCTGGCACTTCTCAAACCACTGGACCGGATCTGAGGCACGTTTACGAGTGAGATCAGTCAGGGGAAGGGCCAGATCTGAAAAGCCCAGAACAAATTGCCGCTAGTAGCCAGCCAGACCCAAGAACTGTCTCACCTCCTTTTTAAACTTGGGGCGCCGGGAATCCGCAAGCGGTTTTGACTTTCTGCATATGCTCCTCACTGTAGAAGACAATATCATATACTGTAAATCGGTGGCAGATTAATTCCCATTAAACTGTAAAGCTCCTTTAACATGCGTGAAATACAATTTCTTGCCCTAGAGTTTTAGGAATTCCTACTCGGGACATGACCAAAAACAGTGCCTGCGCAACGCTCTTTGCAGAAATGCACTATCTCTGGGAACCGGGTTGCGTAATCAATAATGACTAGTACAAACCGATGCCCTTGTGCGCTACAGTCTAATGGCCTGATGACATTTACGGAAATTCTCTCGAATGACATTTCAATCAGCGTATGTCAGAAGGCTGAGCTCGAGGCTGAGGCTGTGCTCCGTGCCGCTGGCACATGATGCTCCGCCTGATGGCCGCTCTGCAGCCTGCGAGGCGCTGGAACAAGCGGCAGCTGAGGTGACACCGCCAGATGATCTTCGGCCAGGGCTACCGCTGCAGCGAGGCTGTGTGGGCTGATGGTGCTGGACCCAGGCAGACACCCTCGACAGAAACCTCTCCCTGAAGGCCTCCAACACCCACTGCTCCAGCATCGCCCCTGGCTTCAACTCCTCCGGCAGCTGCTGGACATATAGGTAGGGTCAGCCTGCAGTGTCGATGGCCAGGGCTTAGAACTGGTGCCAATGATCTTCTGGGTTCTACCCAAACCAGTCCAAATTTGATTTGCCATTTGCAGGCCTAGTATGCCTCGGGCCAACCGCACGTCCAGACCATAGCCTTGAAGGTGGTACAACTGGGTGTGCGGGTACCGGGAAGCACCCTGCCCTGCCCGCCTACCCTTTCCCTTCCAGGATCGGCATCTTCCGGTCCACCTAAGTCTGTTGCAGCTGGAGGTTCGCCTCTATCTGGCGCACCTGAACTTTTAGGACCCAGGCCAGCAGTTGGGCTTGCCCTTGATCTGTACCCTACTTGGGCACCAAAAAAAATTCTAAGCACAGATCGAGTCCTGACACAGTGGTCACAGTTGGGATTAATCTTTTTATTCTGTGCTCCTCACACACGTACAGGCAACAGTGGGGCTGGGCTCCTTGTCGTCGCCGTAGTCGTTGCTGTTGCTGTCTTCTCTCTCGTTCCGAGTCCAGCCTTACCGCTGCAACAAACCGAAACCCATAAATAACATTCCTTCAACAAGTCATCAGATTGAACCCACCTGTTGCAAACCTGTGATCTATCGGAGGAATGTCTCCCCACCATGGTCCTGCAGTGCTCTCTACTGGACACATGCCATCGCATCCCTCACAGCTAAGTTTGTTGTTTGTATGGTTTCATTTACGTACTGTTCACAAGTAGAAGTGGAATTGGGAGATGAATAAGTAACAAGAACAGCATCAAGTAGTAGACAAATTGATATTTGTTAATTACTGTGAAAAACATTCTCTGCAAATACAATTTAAGATGTAGTCATTGTCTGTTTTTGCACTGCGGAAGGTTATGTGTATTAGTTTGTATTGTATGTTAATAATTTTTTTATTGTTACATTATTATCTGAATTTGAGTGTCTTTATGCCGTCTATTCAAGTTTACACACTGAACTAAACATATCGAAGGTTAAGAAAAACAATGTGTGTGGCCACTGACTGAACAGGACCACCTAACAGTGTTAAAATGAATTGTCAGATTGTTGGATGTTATTATCCTTAACTATAGTGTAAAAGGGACAAGCAATTATATTGGCTTGGAAAGTGATCCCCTCGCTGTCAGAAAACATTCTGTATTAGAGTGAAGCTGGAGCATTACTGTTGTCTCCTCTCAGTAAATAGTGTGTCCTCATTCAGTCACGATGAGAGGGAAGAACATTTGACTACAATGGGCTATTATTGGCTATCATAGGAATGAAGCAGACTCTCAGGAGAGACTGGGGGGTTTTATGAACTGGAAATGTCTGCTGTTCATCACGGTGTTCGGTAGGCGGGTTTTCTCTCTCCAACAACGGCAGTGTGGCGCTTGGATAACTCTCGCTTACGATTCTCTCTTTTGCACAGTTTTCTTTGATTCTATTCATTCACAGTACATTCTTTTTTGTGTGTTTTGACCCAAATATCTCCTTCCACATGGTCATGAGACCACCACCTCTGTCATTTCCTAAAGGAACTAAAACTCATCCTACCACCCTGCATCAAACTGACTCCATTCTTTCATTATCCTTCCTCCTTACCTTGTATAGACGCTTCTTTGTTTGTTGACCCTTATCCCGCTCTGTGTGAAAACCCTCTAATATTCACATATTTCTCTTTTAGTCTGAACCCTTGTTCTCTCCTCCCTACCCAAGTAAGGGCCCCACCCTTCCTTCTTTGCAAAACCCTTTTCTTGCCCCCTCCCTCCCCATATTGACCCCCTCCTCCTCTTCCTCCTCCTCCTCCTCCTCCTCCCTCCTAGCTGGACCCCTCTCTCCGGTGCAGGGCCAGGCTGGCTGGCTGGCTGTCAGGCCCTCTCCTGTGAGTGCGGCTGCTGTGATTTCCTCTGGGCCATCAGGTGGGCTGCTGCTAACTAGCCAAGCCTGAGACAGGGTGACCTCAAGCCTCAACATGATGTGTCTGAATCAACAATGTGTTCGCCTAAACAGGGAGGGAGGAGAGAGAACCAAACAACTTTCGAGGTCTGACGGCCAACAAGTAAACCAAACAACCCACTGCATCTCAAAGTTATCTACTTGAGAAAAAATTCTGGAGCGCACGCAAGCAAGCAAGCCTTTCCCTGCTTTAGCCGTGCATCCGCCGTAATGCCAAACTTAAAGAGTTTTTATTGAAATGTGTTTCGTTGGCTTGTTTACGTTTTGTTCCAGTGTTAGTCGCAGCGGTGGCTCACAGTAGGTGTATTGTAAATCAACTGGGTGCTGTGTGAACTGTCATTATGGCGATCATTAACACTCCTGATATCATCAGTGCATGGCAGCTACTTCATTATCGTATCCTTTCTTCTGTTCCAGAGGCCCCGATGTATTTTTCTTTTTCACAACAATTTTCTGATGTCTGCAAAATCCATATTAGCCTGTCTGATTAGCAGAGGCTCAGCTTTAATGAGTTGCTCCAGTGCTATGCTTTCAGATGGAGCTCATTAAGGCTAATCATACTGTAGTATGAGTTTTAAGGAGGACTTGATACACAAGCCTATTCTGTGTAATTGATTTTACCAACCAATATTGAGCATTTAAATGGCTACAACCCTTTTGGTCAAATAAACAAATATCAATCATAGAGCTAGTTATATAGCAACTAATAGGATGAGGATAACCATAAAAAAAAATCATATTCCATAATATCTTGTTAAGACTAAAGAGTGAGGCGGCTAACATTTAGCTGCTAATCAAATTGAATGATGGCATCGTTGACTATCTGAGTGTTGCTGAAGTCCCTCTGTTGTCTCCGGGGTCCTTTGCTGCTCCTCAAAATCTTTCAAACTTTTTCTCGCCCACTATTCCCTGGAGCTAGCCTCCCATCATATGTGAAATGCGCTTACAGCAGTGGCCGTCTTTTGCTTGAGAGCTCTTTGCCTTATGCTTCCATCAGAGGAGAGTGAGTCTCACAGATGCACTGCTTAACAATGCCATCCCCCGCTCCCATCAGAGGGGGGAAGGTTGCGGAGCTGCGCCCTGCAGAATAAGGGGGGCAGGTCCCCTGTGATTGGCGAGAGCTGAACATCGATGCCAGCTTCCATCTGTCATGATAGCCTATCTCTGAACCTTCAATCTGTCAAAAGCTTGCTGCCTAGCTGAAGGCTCCAGGAGATTTGGCGTGCTAAACAGATTTGACAACAGGCATTATCACTGCGAGGGGCCAGGCGAAAAATGCCATCAATGTGTTAATTGTGGCTGGAGATGTAAACTGTCACTTCTTGTCTCATTTAACACTTGCTTTGCCAATTTATATCCACACTTTTGTTTTGCTCACTTTACAAAACATGTGGAATGGTAAGACCTCTATTTTCTGACCCCTGAATAGGGAGGACAAACAGCATCTGTACTGTGGTTTCCAGATCTTGTTTATTTTCTTAAACAGCCATGAGTTATAAAAGCTACAACTCATAATTTAGAATATAATGCAATGTACCACTGTGGAGAGTGCATGGAAACACAGAAGCAAATAGGGCTTTTGAATTTGGTACATTTTGTACATAGAACATACATTTGAAGAGGAGGAGAAAACAGGTTGTCTGTACAAAGCAGATATCGGGTTACATTTTGCAGAAATGTGATAAATATTTTGTTATATAATTTTTATTTTTGCGAACTTTTTGTTATCTTTTCATTTCATTCCTTGTCCGATTCTGCTTATTGATTGTCTTACATCGAAGCACCTTATTAGTTTGAGTTGTAGCAATTATGATGGAGGCCCTATTATGTTTTGTCCCTCCCCTGACAGCTCTTTAATGATGATGGTTGGTTTAACCCTCAAGCCTCCCTAATGGGATTTAGCAGCAGGTGACTGGTAACACAAACACCCACACCCCACTGACCCTTTCACCCCTAGAAGCACAGCAGCTCCTCCCACTCATGGTCCACCAGTCACTTGCTATTAGTGACACGGGGCGGTTTGTTTATATTTCGTTAATTCTTCCCAGTCATCTTTCCGGCTCACACTCTTTAGAAGGCATGACTGCATGGCAGTGTCACGATAGGATGACTGTCCTTTGTTGGGATTCTGTAGAGTCACATTGTATGGGGGCTGGTCCCAGTACACATACATATGCAACAGCCAATGCAAATAAAGGAGAGGCAGACATAGCAACATCTTGGAGATGACAGACGATGGCCAGACGAAAAGGCCACGGCTCCATACTCAGGTCGGCTCACAACACTGACGTCTCACCGTGCTTCCCTGTGTGTAATGAGCCATGTTTGGAGGCTTTGTAAGGAACATTGTGGATTTTGAATGTTTATTCAGACAAACAAAAAACAACAGCACTGTAGGAAAGTAAAATACTGTATAATTGATTTAGATTTTCTTTTTGTTTTATCACAAAATTAATAAATGAAGATATATATTTATTTGTAAATAAGGAATAGCTTGTTCTGGATTCTGAATAGATTTATATATATATATATATAAATATAGTTCAGTGAAGGTACAGATTCCTTTTCATAATACTCGTATTCATTTACATTCCAATTCTGCAATAATATGTTTCCCTCTGAACTGTTCTTACCTTGTTGCAATAAATTCAACACTGTACTTTCTCCTTTGCTTTGACTTATGATGAAGCTGTTAGTGCGGTCCAGGGAGTATCATCACATTTTGAAAGATCCATCATTACTCAATCAAAGTCTCGTCGTGAGTTTCGATGAGTCTGTATAAAGCGCTTCCAGTGTGCATGGTATGTCCTGCAGGGCTGTCAGGACAACAGCTAGTTTAGCCAGGTGAGGCCATGGTGTCACCTTGTCCTTCCTGTGCCCCTGTCTGTCAAGATCAGTGCTGCTAACAGAGACAGCACTGCTCTCTCAGCTCTTAGCCCTTCAGTGGGTTTCTGCCCCTCACTCTGGACGGATAGCTAGCCAAAGCGAGGGCCGTCCATTCTGTGAGGAGGCTGGCTGTTTGTGTACGGGTGGATGGGAGAGTTCCACAAAGACGGCATGCAGGGTCAGAGGACCAGTGGAGGGGATGGCTTTGTTATCCTTGTAATTAAGGGCAGAATGGCTTCAAGGCAGGCCGTGTGGACAGGATGTGGCAAATTACTGGAGTCTTCGTGAGGAAAAGCTGCTCCCTTTCTGCCTTGTCTGTTCCCTGGGGGCCTCATCATCTTCCCTAACAGTCAGAATGGGATTTTGTACCCTCTATTCCCTCACCTTCCTCTTCTCTCCTACCGTCTCTCCCTCTCGCTCTCTTTTTGTCTACCTGTCTCTTCCTTCTGTCACCCTCTCCTTGAAACGCCACTCAGTATTTGCGGAATCGTTGAAATCTTTCAAAATATGCCCGAATACATTTCTCCCCAAAAGACTCTAATTCCAACATAACACCCAGCAGAACATTTACATATTTATTTACTTAGATTCTTCATATATTCTTATAAAACTATGATGCATTATATTTATCTATTTAGGGTCACAAAAACCATCATATTTGACTTCTGAAAATGCTTGATATTAAGGTAGCTTTGGTTTTATATATTTTTACCCAGCAAGAATAGGCTGATGTTAGTAATTATTGTACCCATATTAGGGTTCAAAAGAAGAAATCCCCAGACGTCAAACGAAACCAAAGGGACCCGTTACCAGATAGATGACAGACAAATAGAAAATGGTAATTTATGTGTAAACCTTTTTCCTACGAGATGCTGAGAGCGACAGCCCACCAAGCCCCACTGAGACCAGCAGGGAGATATGGGGAATCACTGCATAATGTCTGGGAGTAGGGATAATATTGTGCTTTCCTTCTGTCTGGCTAGGTAGTCCCTGCATGTTGAGGAGCCACTGGCTCAGGTGTGGCCACGGCAAAGGGTGGCCCTTACGAGGCCACTCGGCAGCCGCAGCAGCAGCCAAGGCAGCAGTATGGCGAGACAGGGAGAGAACACTCTGGGGTTTAAAAGTACCCAAAGCATCCTGGGTAATTAGCCATTACGGCGCTGTCACAGAGGGTTCTGCAGTCAATACAGAGATAATTTGGGCAATGGTGAATGACAGTGCTGTCCAGGCTTTTGGGATGATCAAGGACAGATCCAGCTGCACCAGGCATCTGTCAGGCCCATGAATCACTCCTCCAGCCAGCAGCTGGGTGAGTGGAGCAGAGAGAATCGCTGGAGAGGCATGTGTAGACACACAAATAAACATGTTTCCCCTCTCTCCTCTCGCCACACCGGGAAATGGCTATTAAAGGTCTGCCGTTACAGAGCAGCGGGTGGAAAAGCCTTGTTACCTTCACTGGCAAATGAATGACATTGGGAATAAGGTGAGGAATAAGAGACAGACCAAGGGGACATTTCCCCCACTTATTTCAATTGTACACATATAAACAAGGCACACAGTGTGCATGCAAAATTGAATAATCTCGTTTCTGGAAACAATTTAGAAAAGAAAAAGTGTTTCACAACACAACGTCATGGCTTACTGTTTTTGTATTACAGGCTTATGAAGTTGCAAATTACAAGGACTGTATTTTCGAACTTGCTTATACAATATCCCGCTATGGGATGGGCAGTATATATATTGCATAATAAATGTTCAGTGATTTATTTTATTTTATTTTAAGTACGTGGACGTTTCAGTAGTTGCATAAATAATTTTTGTTCCATTTCTTTTTTTTTCAAAAAATTATGTAAGGTCTATAAAGTGAGCTGGGATCGAGGTATGTTGTGAAATGTCCAGACATAATTATTGAAGAGGTTGTATGGCTCCTGGTAACAGAAGTCCCACCTTAGTGCGGAATATTTAATCATATCTGTAGAAACTTCCCTGCCATGTGACCAAAGCCTTTTCCTATCATACTTTATTGAATAACTCACTATGTTAACTCAAGCAGCTATTACCAGGCACCTGACCAGTAGTGTCTGTACATCATGATCTGGGAAAGGTTGTTGCTGAATATAATGTTAATCAAATTATTATTTAATCGATTACTAGGTTATACTGTATATTCAAATGTATTGCTGTAGAAATACATTTTTTATTCACATGTTTAACAGTATTTCACTGTTTTTGTAACTGCGTATATGCCACTATGAAATCATGACTTCAGCTCGGAGCTTCTTTATTAGATTGCATCATAGAATGGCAATGACCTAGTGAAGCACCTCGGAAAAAGGGAGCCAGTTTTAGAATAAGTTACCTTCCTACAACATAATCACCACCATTCATCTAAGAATGGCATTAGCTTCATGATATAGACAGTGAAACTACCTATCCATCTTTGATGGAACGACCACAAAGATGCACAACTGTGACAGTCAATTAAAAATGAAATATAATGCTGTCCTTCCTTTTAGTGAAATGCTTATATTCAATTTCGAATATGTAAATATCTGCCAGACTTTTACAGCTACTTTCCAATTTATTTTCCAATTTTTCTCAAAAGTGGGAAATCATAAACTTAGAATATTTACCTGCCGCTTACCAGAGCTAGTGCTGTCCCCTCGGTGACTGCCGTAGACCATTTAGTATTCCTCGGGGATCCATTCCCGGATATGCCTCTATAAAGGCAATTTGCAGAGAGCAAAGTGAACATGTTATATCGGTCGTTTGCAATACAAGGAGATCTGCCTCCAAACTGCATTTTAAATGCTATGTTGTCCCCCATTACTCTGCTGAGATAAACATTTAAATTCCCTTTAATTAGTGTGTCCTTCGTTTCTGTCGATAGGGCGGTGGTAACCACTCAGAGCTCTAATGACTCTTAATTGAATTGGTAAAAAAAAGGAAGCACAACAGGCAAGGCACTCTCTTCATCCAAAGAAAAACATTTGGGAAAGAGACCAAATCATTTAGTTCAACCGTTCACCAATAGTTATCATAGACATTTACAGGAGCAGGCTGTCCTATTAAGTTTTTTTTGCAATGTCAAATCACACTCTCTCAATAGGGAGGTAGATCATCAAGGTCTCAGAGGATATTGATTTGATCTTTTCATATTGTCATTGAAGAATCTTGTCAGAATGTCATTGTAGCAACAAAACATGGCATCTCCTTTCACATCTTTTTTTCTTTGCAACTCTTTGTTTGAATTCCAAACCTATAATTCCGTCGTTTATTTTTTCTGACAGTATACAAGAATCCCATTTAAGAACAAGTAGATCTTTCCCCCTAGTGCATCGTAAGCTGTTGATACAAGGTATTCATGTATAGTACATTACATGGGATATCATTACTAGAGGTGTACTGTCTATTGTTATATTTTACAATAGTTTATTAATACATTTAATGTACAGGACATGTGCCTTTCACCAAGGTCAATACAGTCATTATGGCTGATGTAGTAAGTGTCGAATGATTCCCTTATAGTTAAAAAGAGGATTCTGCTGGCTTAAAGATGACACTCCCTAAGCAGAGGTCGGAGTTGCACCTGGTTAAACAGAGGTGCTGAGAACTCTGATGTAACCATTGTAAGGAAAGGAGGTGCAATTATATATATAAAAAAACTTTCCATAGGACTTAATGTCCCTGTTCCCCTGTACAGTGTCACTGGCGATGCCTGAAACTTTCTGTCCTAATTATCCATTTCTGTCTGTTTCACATCGCTCCAGTCCCTCATTATCCCTACGGCCACCTCACAGTCGGCTCAGTGCTACATTAGTGAAATAGAGCCTTTGATTTGTCTTCAACAGCACATACACCCAGAAAGAAAGAAAGAAAGAAAGAAAAAAAGAAAGAGAGGGAGGGAAATAGGTAGTAAGTTAAAGTTATCAGTTTAAGGTGGGACTGGAGTGCTGCATGCACGGACTGAGTGAGTGTGTCTGCCATTTTTGAAGAGACAACTAAATTCATGCCTGCAGCTAAAATATGTTTAATGCTTTGTAAAAGATGTTTCACCTTGCTCTCTGTTTTAGAACATTTCTGCCATGTGGAGTTTGGATTGCCCGAGGACAGTTCACTTGACAATGGAAAAAAAGCATGCGATTCAGGTCTTGCTGTCTATAGTGATGTTAACTGCCATCACAATACATTTAACCAATTCCGTATATTAGCTGCTAGACTTTTCTTATTGGAATGTTTTGAACGATTTTCGGCCTGTGTTTTTAAAACGAACCGCTACTGTAAGCCCCCGTAGTTCTGACATTAAGCGGGGCTTGTTAGAGTACCACTGAGCTTGTACCTTCCTGGCCATAATTCAACTCAGAAATGACAGCGATAAGAAGCTGATCATATCGGGTCATTCTGTATGAGAGAATCCCTTGCTTCTGGCTCCCTAAATTAAACCTACACAGCCCTCTCTCATCTCTGCATACTCCGTGGCTGGGACATTGATACTCATTATTTCTTAAGTCCAAACACCAAGACTGTGTCAAGAATGCATCCATCACCGACAGCCTGCTCAGAGTCAGCAGAAAAACAAATCTGTCCTGTCAGCAGATTTGGCAATTTGCAATTTTCTTCCAGGGGGTTCTGACATGTTTTTATTGCTGAAGATGACTTTCAAATGTGCCGATCATGAGGACGGTGGCTTATTAGTCCTCTCTCCTGGTCTCTTCTCTAATGACAGTAATTAACAGGGCCACGTTAGAGAGCCACCTCTGGAAGGGGTTTGACTGTTCATTTGCATGGTGTTAATGCAGGGAGAGGGCTGGGGGGGGGGGTTGGGCTGTTGCGCACTGGAGAGACTTGCCACGCGTGCTGCTCCACCTGCCTTGCAAGCCGTCCCAGCTCTTAACGGCGCCAGGTCCTATTCTCCCATTCATTATGTGCCTAAAGCTTGAGTTATCCTCTCCTTGGTGCGGGAATGAATGTTATTAAAGGCAAAGCCGTCTGACACGGCTCTAATGAAAAATAGGATGTTTCTGAAGGTTATGTTGCCAGCCAGCTCACAAATGCCTGCTTCATTTTTCCCACCCTAGCACAGGGTAGTGTAATTCCCACCTCCTGATAGATCTCTTCTCTTCAGCTTTTTGTGGCTCTGTGTGCAGGGGCCTCATCATAAAGAGACCTTTATTATCCTTGCCTCAGCCTCTCTAGATGCTCAGTCGAGGGCCAGACTGGACTTTTTAGCACATCACCGTTTGGTGAAAAACTACCTCCACTGGAGTGGTCGGAGCTTTTTTAATTTTGCTTTTTGTTGTGTATACGGCTGCCACGCTGTGTTGTTAAATGTAATTTTTACTTTTACCATTTCTAACTGACCACCATTCTATTTTTTTATTTTTTTTATGTATCGCACTGCTGAAGAAGGTAGCTCCATGTGGCCATTTCTCTTCAAAAACAAAAGCATGATGTTGTATAACAAAAGGTGATCGTCAAAGACTTATTTTTGGGTACTCGAGTAAGTGACATAACCCCAATCGGTATTTGTGCCACAGCATGCAATCCCTATCCAGATGATGCAGGCTTGCGTGAGACACAGAGTGACTGCTGCTCAGCACTGGGATCAGATTGCACTGCTTTAAGCCCAGTCAGAGGTGACAGGTCAGGAATAAGACGCCCTTCACTGACAGTCCCAGAACTAAGCCTTTTAAAACTCCCCCTCCTCTTCTCTTCACCCCCTACGTTGCCCAAGCCTGGACCCATTTGATCCACTCGGAAAGCCCCGAACAGTCATGCAACATAACAGGGTGATCGGATTCCGTCGTGCATTTCAATTAACTTTATTCCATGTTGGTTTTTTTTACATTCAGCTCCATGTTTCTATCTGCAGTGCTATGCACACTATGCATGGTTACACATACTCATATACACATACATATGGGTGCATACGCACACACGCACACACGCACACACACACACACACACACTCACAGACACACACACGCACACACACACACACACATTGAAGCTGGAGCTAGTTCCAGGTTTGCATAAATCGCATCAAGGGCATATATCATCTTGTTGCCGTCCTGCATAAAGTATTGATTCTTTATGCCAGCCAGTATTGAGGATATGTAAGTGCAACGCACAACTTCTGGATTTTCTTGACTGAACAATCAAATCAAAATGGAGCCTGCACAAGGCATTTTCAGTGAATCTGGATGGTAAACTGTACAGGACCACTTCTACCCTCACGGATGGCTGGTCCTAGACTGAAAGAAACATTGAAACCCTTATTGGCCTTGTACTTTCAATATTTTGAGTGTGACTGCTACAGTGGCACAACAATTTAGACCTTCATGTCAGAGTCAGTAAAATAGAGGTGAAGTATGACAGACTTGACTTATCTTAACAAATAAAAACATTTGTCAAAAACCACAGCAATATCCCTCAGGATTTTAGAATGAGATAGCAAACCACAGCGATATCCCTCATGATTTTAGAATGAGATAACAATTATAAAATGACACTATGTGAAAAGATTCCATCTTTTAAATGTCTTTCTTTTGCTTTAACTTTTCCATTGTCAGGCAGATTATGTTCTGGTCACCTTTACAGTCGACCAGACTATACAGCAAAATACATGTCTGGCTGCCAATTAGGACCGATTAAATGTAGGCTGCAGTATTGTCGGGTACATGTAGTCCTCTCAAAGTGTCTTGTTTGCTCTGCTGTGTAATTCGCAACAGACCCTAAACACAGCTGTTTCAGGGTCAGCCGCGGAGACCTCCAGCGTTTGGCCCACCACCTCTTACTGAGCATAAATCACCGGCAACATCAGAGCCCCAAAGAAATGGGGTATGTGGTTGTTTCTCTGCCAAACGACTTGAGTTATAAGCTGATAGCAGGGTCGCTTCGTTTTAATGGTCGATTCTATGGCACCTAGAAATTTCCAGCCTGCCACCCAGGTAGGTTTTGCCGTTCAATGTTTACATTGTTTTGGTTTTAGACCAGACCCATGCTCCCATGGGAGTAGACTTGAGAGCTGTCTCTGCCTTACATGGGAAAATACTCTGTGTTGAAGCTGGCAGAGAAAAAAAACATGTATTGATACGTATCAGGAATACAATGTTGAGCACCTGGTTAATTTCATTTACTGACACGTGAATGTGATCGTGCAGCCAGAGCACCTGTGGAGCGTTGAGAAACGTGCCACTATTGTCTCTGCTGTCAGCCGGTCTGGTTTGTTAGGGAGTTTTTGAAGCTGCGACTCCCCTTGTCAGATTATGCCACATTTCCATTTGACTTTCATAAGCTGTTTACGCTTCAGAAATTGTTGCAGTAGTTTCTCTCTAGTGCAAAGGCTTTTACATATGTTGTCTATCTGAAAAAGTGCTGCTCCAGTTATGACAATGATTCAAAAAAACAAACAAAAAAAACAATCCCAGAAGGTAACATTAGGCTTTGATATTGCTTTTTTGTATTTGTTTTGCCATTGGCTTTTCGACTACAAAATGGAATAAAAAGACAAAGACGACTGAAGTAACACTGTTCTGACCTGTTTATTCTAACACATCTATTGCTATCGTTTTCCATATTATTTTAACATTAAACACAAACAAATACAAAAAGTAATTGGCAATTGTTTATCCTATGAAATTGTGCAGGGGACCTCATCCTCAATAAACAGATATTCTGTTTTTACACCAAGCCCTTTAATATTGTTTTTAATGTAGACAATGCTGCTTACACGTGGACACGTATTACTGAGTTGTAGGTTGCTCTTAGTATCAGTGGCCGTATCCTTTAGGGATGGCCTCTCGTAGGGAAGGATGAAACAAGTGCATGTGAAAAAACCCTGTGTGAGTCCTGTTCAAAGACACACACCAGTTCTGACTGGATTAACATTTATTGACCGTTTAAGCTTGCTTCTTTTTTCTCTCTCTTTGCTTCAGGACAAAGATTCAAACTTAATTGCAGTGGCTGTTCCACCAACTGATCACCAATGTGCCAACAAAAGCCTCGCTAATAGGCGCTTCATTAAGGATTAGAAAGTCTCTATTACAAAACAAATTAAGCATGCTCTGATCTTAACCTATAGGTCGAACAGCATTACAGGAAAGTTTAAGCTGTTAGATGGCTGAAAAACTTATTAAGGGTTAGCGCTGAGGTAGCAGTTTGGTATTGATTTTACGATAGCTAGGTATGATGATTTATGGAGTGCTTGTGTCAGTATAACAAGCTGAAGGACACACAATATCATCTCCAACATCATTAAAATTCAGAGGTCTCCAGAGCTACCTCATCAAGTACTGTTCACCACCTTGGAATTTTCAGATGGATACATACATACAAATAGAAATATATAGGTACCAGTGCAAATAACCTGCGTGGAAGATCTTTTCATGGCATTTAAATGGCAGTTGTACACAATAGAATGGCTATTTTTTCAAGGAAGATTTAATTTGAGCACATCTGTTATTATATTTGTTAATATTATCTCATATATTCTGAATTATTTAAATTTTTTTTGTTTTAGTATCACTTTATTTAAATTCTATATTGATGATCAAGCCGAGCAGTTCAAAAGGTTTAGCCTCAGCCTCAGCCACTCTCAGATTCTTTGAGAGGTAGCTCAAGTTCTAACCGGAATCTATGGTGCACTAGAGCCCCCTGTGGGCACGGGAAAGTAGTGTTAGCTGAAAGGTTCCAGCTGGTTTTTGTGTGCATGATAATTTTCCCAAATGATTATTTGTTTATCATAATTTTTCAGGCTCCCCACTTTTACATAACATTACAACACTAAACATTATTGCATACAGAAGGGTTGAATTTATACTGTATCTCTCAGGAATGTCAAAATGTATCTTTCTCTGCTGTGTGCAACAATATACGGTCCATAATATTAAATTATTAAATTTATTATTAAACATAATTGTACATTTACAGCAAATATGCTATCTGTTTGACCCTATATTTACAATCATACAGATCAATTAAGTCTTCTTATGGTTATTTTTATTATGACGTCGCAGGTTTTGTTAAATAAGTATTTGTCATTGTTTCCATAATTCTTGACCTGCCGTATAATTGCAGATTGCAGCACGGCAACTTAACTTTTTGTGTTAGCTGGTGTAATATATAATGGTAAATTATATTCTTTATACTATAAGGTTTTTATCTCACTATTTTCTACCACTGTTCTTTTGGAATGGACAATGAATAAATGTATAAATCAATATTGATTATTTACAGTAGGTTGTGTTTTTTTTTGTCAAATTTCATTGTCAACATCTAAGCAATCCATTGTGGCAGATGAACATATAACAATGAGAAGAAACAATTATGCAGAAATATATGTAAATAAGTAACTAAACATCATAATCTCTGAATGACGCCCCCACCCCTATCCGGTCTCACCTTTCCCCCTAACCCCAATGAACCCCAATGAGAAGACCCTCAGTGAGTACCATGTTAAGAAGGGCCGTCCAAGGATCTGCCTGTAGACTGGAGCGTCTCAGCCTCTCTCTCTCTCTCTCTGTCTCTCTCTCTCTCTCTCTCTCTCTCTCTCTCTCTCTCTCTCTCTCTCTCTCTCTCTCTCTCTCTCTCTCTCTCTCTCTCTCTCTCTCTCTCTCTCTCTCTCTCTCTGTCTCTCTGTCCCACTCTCTCGGATTCCTCTGGATCCACCCCCCTCCTGGATCCCAGATTCTCTCCATCATCTCCTCCAGCCGCGAGGTCTGACCGGCAAGGCAGGGGCGTGTGGGCGGACACGCTGGGTGCTGGCAGCATGCTCCGTCTGCCAGTGAGTAATGCGAGCGGAGCAAGAGATAGAGTCCCCCGCACGCCCCCACACTACTGGAAAGAGAAGGGCCATAGACAGAGAGAGGCAGGCAGTCCTGCTGTGACTTGGCGCACCCCACTGGACAGCTGGAGACTCGGGGAGCATAGCCGCTGCCAAACATGGCTGACGAGGCTGGGGGGTGGGGGGTTTGGAGGGCTGGGCGAGGCCCGAGGTGGCTCCCATACCTGCAGCTGATCACCAACCCATCATCTGTAATTATCTACACTTATATGCATGGAAAAGTAAAGGGGATCACACACACACACTCACATAGTACATACAAACATGTACCTGCTATTGCTTTCAGTTGTTATGAAAGGAGGGAACTCATGTTGGCACACATACACGCACATGGTGAGCCATAAAACACTATCGTTTTATGATGACTATGAACAAGAATATGGTCATGCAAGAACTGTAAAGTAATATTCATCTAAATGCATTGTAATAACCACAGTTAATATCATACTTTGACGAGCTGAGAGAATATCATTACACATGGCTGAGGAATAGGGATTGTAATGTATGCAAATGATTTGTCATTGCAACATTGCAACTTTTGTGCATTAACCATGATGGTAGCATAATGATATTTATAGAAAATATTCAGAGAATTGTTCAACTTTTTGACTACAAAGCCATCATATCCCATATTTTCCATATTGGTTACAAATGATAAAATATGTAGACTAGATAAAAGGCTTACAATCTGTCCCAACGTGATTCTGCAGAAACAGCACAATGTCAAATAGATTCCGCCTATAAGGAATAATGCCATGTTAACATTAGGGACATCAAGCTAAACCCTCAGAAATGTGCCGCTGGTCCAATTTTTCCTCCTTCGTTTTCAATCTCTAGGCATAATCTTGATTCAAAGCCTTATTATGGAGGGCTGACAGGATCCTCAGGCTGTTGATAAATGACACCGCTCAGGCCACATTTGAAACGTGAGGCTCAAGTGCCAATTATCTATGCAGCCCTGGTTAATAAGGAGGTCCCTTGTTAACTATCTGATCTCAGCGTGAACATCATTTGTCATCAATGTCCGTGTTTACCTCCGAGACAGAGCTTCCCGAGACCTCCTCAGCCCAACATATGTAGAATCTTGGATCTTTGTTCCTTCAATAACCTTTTATAAGTGGTCTGGCATTATGATTAAGTCCTGCCCAAATGCACCCACCGACACACACACTCACACACACACACACACATACACACACAGATGTAGACCATTACCATTACCCATGCATTTAGATATCTGCGCCTGATCGCGGTCAGTGGTGTTATTGAATATTGAGCTGATGTTTGATCCATTTCGTCCAATTTGCATGGAGCACCTGGAGCTGTGCCAATGCATGCCGTTTCTGAGGAGGTGAAGGATTCTCATGGGAGGTGACTTTTCTTACCATCTCTTCATTTGATTTGCAAAGCTGATGTGTTTTGGTCTGAAGTACATAATGGCAGCTCAGTAAAGTCACTCTTTATATCTGTATTTTGATTTGAAAAGTGGTCCAAAAGCAGATGTACACTAAATAATTTCATCCTAAGAAAAGAGAACACAATGTGGCATTATTGCAACCAATTTGGTCCTGGTCTCAAGGTCTCTGATTAATAAACACTTGGTGTGGGTGGGCAGGAGGGGCAGCCAGGCCAGGGAGACGTGAGATGAGAGGCCCCCTGTCCTCTTGGAGGCCCAGCCTTGCTAGGCGCCGCCCGACTCACTGTATGGCCAAGCTTACCGGTGTTTCTCCCTCACATGCTCCCTGGACTGAAAAACAGGAGAAAACCTTCAGCCAGTTTGCATGTACAGGACCTTTTCTTTTATGAGGAAAACACAGCAGGCTCATGTGCGGGGTGTCTTTGTCGAAGAGTTCCCGGCGACACCCCAGGAAACCCAACATTCCATTTAACCTTAGTTGTCTGGCAGGCAGTAAAGAAATTAAATTGAATCCTGGAAATAAATAATGAATCAATGTGTTTAGTATTATTGCTCGGATCTCCCTGTCTCCACACAGAACAGCATACTGTCGAGGCAGCATCTGCCCGGCGAAAATAAAAGCTTCCATCTCCTCCTCCTCCTCCTCCTCATGTAGGGAAGATCATTTGCATAATATCCCCCTCTGTAAGGTGAAAACAGAATAATAATTGGCTTGCCCTTTTCTCTCTCTGTGTTGTAAAACAGTTAGGAATTAATTTGAGGATAACGGCGCAATTAATTCTAAATGCTAAAGATGCTGTGGGCGCTGTGATGTGAAGGAGGCAAAAGGAGACACAGTCAGAGGTCACAAATCAAAGACTTTGTGTTGTTGCTCCTGCCAGACCTCGGCTTGTGTTCTAACAGTGTAACCACCGGACTTACAGTGAAGAAATCTTCCAAACTAGCCCTCTATTCTACTCATGCTGTACATCTTTTGATGCTTTTATATTGGTATGGATCATGGGACTAACTTGCCTCATTCTATGAATTGTAGTGCAGCTGTAAACATGCTCCACGGTGGATAGAATGCATGAGTTTGTTCTCAGCCTCGATACACAACCCCGCAAATTACACATGCATCCCCATTATAGCTAATGAGCGGGAGTGTAATCAGAGTCTGACTGGGTGCTTGCTTATTCTCCGGTTGAATCTGAACGTGTTCAGAGGGATGGAACATCCTTTGCTCCAGATTCAGCCGACAGATGCCAACAACAGCCTCTTTCTTTAATTGCATACTTTTATATGGGTGGGTGCATGCTTCTTTGTCAACATCCAACAATATTTGGGCTGTTTGTCGCGATGAGGATTTACATTTGGTCTATGTCGGAAACAACATTTGAAATGAAATCTCCAAGTTACACTTGCTATTTGGGTCTTTACCATGTGAACACGCTATCGTATCAATACCATCGTCCTAGACGTGCCTGCCTTCTGTAGAGGCTGTCCTATTAGGGGGAGCAGCCTCATTCCCTGGCTCTGCAGAACGCAAACACGCCTCGCCACGAGTCCCAATTACACCTAATGATGGAGACAGGACGGAGCACATGCAGATTGTGCACCAGTTCCTTTGTCACGCCAGGCACTACCTATGATTTATCATCCTCGTCCGATCCTGCACTCCTCCCAGAGCTGAGACAATGCATCCCAGCGCATCATCCATGCTGTTATTTGTGGTTAACTGCCAGGAAAGGGACTATAAAAGTCTGTGTTACATGGCTTTGTAAGGTCTGCTTCCTGACCAAATGTGAGACTCCGTCACCAGGCAGGAAGTGTTGTGATTTCTCGGTCCTATACATAGATGGATCTATCCTGTAAGACTCCTTCCCAGCCCCAAATGGAAACACAACCTTTTTTGCTCATGTCTTTTGTTTGCAATCAGTGTTCGCTTTGAAGTCTGAATGGGCTGGTTGTAAAGTGTGAACAAGGGAGAGCTTAGTGTGAGAGTTGGGGGAGGCTGCTGCGCGCGCGTGTGTGCGTGTGTGTGTGTGTGTGTGCGTGTGTGTGTGTGTGTGTGTGTGTGTGTGTGTGCGTGTGTGTGTGTGTGTGTATGTGTTGCATGGTGGAAAGTGGCAGGGAGAAGGCTGGGTGCTTGTCAGTGGCTTTCTATTAATCCTTGCTTGATCTTTGTGTTTGATCCGCAGCGCAGTCCTGAGACTGTGAGCAGCAGCTATTGCTGTAATTTAAAGTCAATATGGTACTCATGATCCCTCTCCCCAGGCTTACCCAACAGCCTCACACTGCCATGGAGTCAGTCATCTCTCCTGCTTGAAGGGGATTCTCAGCTTGAGTAGCTCTCTTTTCCGTAATTCTTGGTTGAGACTTGTCTATAGAAAAATGTAGGCATCACTCTTTCTTTTTTTTTGTAGTTTTGGAATGTTCCGTGAATGAAGCCAGTTTGCTTGTATTTATTTTCTAGGTCTATATGGGCGTTTAGCTATGGCTAAAGTGTGAAATGCTTTTAATTAAAATTAATAAATCATATTTAAAATGGTTTAAAAATAATTGGATATCATCTCCAACAATCTTTTAGAAGCAGTGCAATAACAACAACAACTATAAACGTCGTCAGGAATAGGATAGTGTGGAACTCCTCAGCATTGGCTATTATGCTTTTGCCACAGCCAGCTATTGACTCTAGGCCGCTGAATAACAAGCCCACATTGACATCAATACCTTTGATAGTGCGTTCAGAAGCACTTTAACTGAGTCTATTTGAGAACTGGGGGTCTGATCCACAAATCCCGTCCACAAATCCCATCCTGTGTTATTAAATCGAAACGATCTAAGCTATTTATCCTGTGCCAATGACATGAGCTATAGATGGCTGGCTCAAGGGCCCATTAAATCCATACACATGTCATGATCAGCAACGTCTTACACTAAAACTTACACCAAAACCCATAGCTGACAAACACTGTGACACCGCTGTAAATTTGATAGCCGAGGTCACTGAACTCACACTAGATGGAGGTGAAATGTCAAAAATTGATTCCTGTAATGGGAACAATTTCTTTTGACACAACTTGACCCTTTGTAAATGTTTTTATCCTGTAGTTTGGAACAGGATGTAGTAGTCGTTATTTTGACTGCTCAAATACTACTAGGTGCCTCCATGTTCATTTAGTATCTGTTGTTAAAGCTGTATAACACCCACCCCACCCAAATAAAATAACCTATGAAATGTGTCTTTTGCTCTTTTAATAGAAAACAAATAATAATAATGATTGAAGTACTTTGCACCAATACGTTTTGACTGTGTTGTAGCTTGTCATCATGTTTCAAGAAGCAAAAGGTATTTTAAAGTGGATGAAATTAGATGTTCAAATTATAAACACAATTATATTAAGATTACTTCTACAAAACAAAATGAAGTGCAGCACCTTATTCCTTTTATTAATGGCTCTAGTACTTTCTCCAGAAAGGCCAATTTCCCCTTTCATGCTACGTTGTACTAATGGACGTACTGAACTGAGTTTTATTTATATATGCCAGTGGCCAACTTATAACTTAAATGACTAGTTTAGTTAACCTTTCTGCTTAAACCTAACACATCGTTACAGCAGCAACAGTTCACTGCATAATTTCCACGGCATTAGCATCAGTCATGTTCTCCCCTCCCTATAAATACACCTGACAGCAGAACAGTTTTGGAAGTATTCTTCACTGAGAGTGTACGCAGGGTTTCAAAGGTGAGGCACTTTGATAGCGCAGCTCATGAAATATTTGCTGACTTCTATCACCTAAGGGACTGGTGTTCTGATAGAGCCACTGATATGTGGCCCTATTAGTCTCCAAGGAGTTTCCCTAGCCCACTTCCACCCGATCCGTGCCAATTAAACAGCCGGATTATGTATAATAGGTGTAGTCACTTGCAATGCCGAGAGCAGGAACGTATAGGGAAGGATGACAGAGGCATACTGTTGAATAATTAGAGTGAATTTTCAGAGCCCCGGAAGCTCAATCATTTTCTGCCACATGATAACTATTTTTAAAATATCTTTCACCTTTCTCCCTTGCTCTCTTCTTTTCTCTTTCACTTACTCTGCATAATACTCTCCTACAGAGTTACAGCACACATTCCGGCAAAAGTACTAAAGATATTTTGTATGGCTCATTTACACACCATAGTGTAAGTTTATTTTGTCTGAGAGTTCAAAGGTCACAAGAACTCAACACACTGAGACTGTATAAATAAACATCAAAGTATTATCAAAAGAGTTCGGTTTTTGTGGGGTCTTTTGATTGTTCTTTGCATTGAGATAATTTTCTTTCTCTGGTATTTATTTCAAATGATCAGTCAATCAAATGACTGTAGATAATATGCATGGATAGACATAGATTGGGCTTGGTATTTGTCATTGCTCATGGGTTCATGTTGGCTGATTATGTCATGCTTGGTTTGCCATAGTTGTTCTTTAGTGTGTGTGTGTGTGTGTGTGTGTGTGTGTGTGTGTGTGTGTGTGTGTGTGTGTGTGTGTGTGTGTGTGTGTGTTTAAATGTTAGCTGTTTTTTGTCTCTGTGGAAATGACTGCCACCACCAGACCTCTCATCCTTACAGACACTTCGCTTAGTCATCAGTATTCTAATGATTCCCACCACAACGATCTGGCAATGTTTATTTTTAGGGATGAAGAGATTGATGAGACGCTCATATCGTCCTTAACCACCAACTAATTAACTAATTAGGGCATCCAAATGAAGACTTGCTCTCGATAATGCAGTGTGGCTTTGGCATGGGTAAACAGCTCTTAAATACAATCCAATAACCGCTGGGCTCAGCCATTGGGGTTGCAGTATCATGGTTATCAGCACAAAAGGATTGCTTTAAATACTGACACCAGTGTTTCCTTTTATTACGAACGTGTTTTCTGATCAAAGGAGAAGACATGACCCTGAACAAACACAGCGATACAATAATACTGGATGGCCAACGACTATGAGGGTGGCTAATATAACCAGCCCCATCCATACCTTTGATACCCCTGTCTTGAGTGTGTCAGCTGAGACCCAAGGGAACTTTGACCGGGTGGTCTTTGAGCCCCTTTTCCTCACGCAGGCACACGTGATTGGCCAGAACATAGATCAACGGCAGTAAGTCCCTCCCAGGCTTCTTTTCCTGTCGGTACACATTCCAAAGCCTTAGCTCACCAATGATTTTCAATCTAGCTCCATTTTGGCTGACTTTGAACTCTTGCTCCTGAGGTGAAAGGACCTGAAGGCGCTGAAAATATTCCTTTGTCCGTATCATAATTAGCTCTTTAGCATTGACATAAGCCCTTTCACCTTGTTCTCCCCATATTTCAACATGCTATTGTTGCATAGTTCTCTGGTGATGCTATATCTATTGTCTAGTCTTGTTTCGCACACACAATTGGCCTGGAAACATAGCGTGTCAGCATTCTGTGTCGCCTTAATTGGGAGAAGATATTTGGATGAAGGTTTATGGCCGGTGTTGGTCCATTCCTCAGCACCGCTGGCCTGTAGCAAAGCTATGAACCATCTGACCACCCCAGAGCCTCCTGATTATTATTGAATCAATGCCTGTTTTGTACCTCATTCTCAGCTTTTTTCCTCTGCTTTGACAACAACATTTGAGTTTGTAATCCCACATGGCTCCATCTTAAAGGTTAATAATCTTTTTAATTGAATGATAAGCCTGCTATTGAACACAAAGTATAATTACTGAAGGATTACTAGGGAAATGAATATAGCCTCAGCAATTAGTCCGATAATTAAGGTTTAAGTGCTGGACAGAGATCAGAGAGCTCCTGTGATGTGTCATAAAACACATAGAGTTGTTAGAGCATTGTGGAAACGTTGTGTGGAGCTTTACAGCAGCGCGCCTGCGTGTGCACCCAGGGTGGCTCTGAAACATGGCGTCCCAGTGGATGGAGCTGCAACAGCTGTTCCTGCCTGAGCCTGGTGTTTCACACAATATGATCGCTCCATCAGCAGCCCCGCTCTCCAAACAGGCGCATCTGCATTCATCAAACACACTTATCAATAAACAGGGCCCTGCAACAATTAGTGATCTCTGAGGGGGAACAAAACAGCAAGCCAGGAAAAAATGTCAGCCGTACACTTTAATCACTGGCGTCGTTAATCAATAAAACGCCTTCATTTCTTTTAATTAAAGTTTTATTCGCCGCAAATGTTTGGAGAATCTGTTTGACTCTCTTTTTTTCTCATTAATGAAACCAGTTGGGCTTGGGGAATGCTGGTGGCAGCTGCTGATGACCAGTCACGCTGGGGCACTTCATGTTTGTAATTGCATTTTGTCACCTACAGAGGGTGTTAAGAATCCTTGTTAAAAGCGGGGGGAAATCTCACCGTAACAATTATTGTAGAGCAAATTACCAGGTAGGCAATATCTAAGCTGTCAGGAAAGGTTAGTAGAAACGAGTGGAAGGAAATGGACCATTCAGACATTCATCATGGCCATAGTTGCCACTTCCAAATTGAAAATTGGAGAGAAAACATCATCCATTTTCTCAAAATCTGAGCGTATTAGTTTTGATTGTTGGTATTATTGACAGAGGGGGATGGATAAAGAAAATAAATCCATGCCTGTTACTTAATTCTTCTCTGTTTTGGTCGGTGTTACATCTGTGCAAAGAATATACTGTATTCTTTACAGTATATATTGTAGACGACATCAATCTATGTATTAACACTTTCGTCATTCAGCAGACGCTTCTATCCAAAGCGACTTGAGATTACAGGGACTGTCCCCCTGGAGCAACGAGGGCACGCTAGTGATAGTGGTCCCAGGTGAGATTTGAACTCATGACCTTTTGGTCGTCACCAGGTCCACTAGGCCACTACTACCCCCTTATATTTAAAGTTGACAAATAATCACCAGTTGTGTCTACAGGCTTATGTCTCAACATACAGTACCAGCCAAAAGTTTGGACACACTTTCCTATTCACTTCAATGGAAAAGTGTGTCCAAACTTTTGACTGGTACTGTATATTCAGAGGATTTCTTCTATGGCCTTACAGGGTTGTCTTTGGGACCTACTGATGGACAGTGTTGTTACGCGTGAGCTTTCCTCCACCATCTGTCTTCGTCTACCCTGTATACGATAGTTTATTCAGAATCACAGACTTTGAAATGTAGCTTCCTACTTGTAATAGAAATGGCCAAATAAATGCTCTGTTTTTCCCTCCGGTAACCGTGATGTTTATTGGGCCCAACAGCATTGTCGTTTATTTGCAGTAGCACTGTCTTTTGAATTCCATTAACGCCACAACTATAAATTGAATTATTGAAAAACTATTTTTAATAAAATCCTTGCATGAAATCAGTGAAGCCGTAAAGAGGCTGGAGTCAGGGAGCCATAACAACAATAAGGAAAAGTGTGAAAATATAAACTACCCCAATCAGGCCTGGCTCAATATTCAACCCCTCCCCGTATCACAGGATTTAATAGGTCATGCTCTGCCTGTATTTATAGATAGCAGGCATTTTGCAAATCAGGGGCAAAACCTGGCCCCCTCAGCCTGCATGCTGAAAATGGAATGTGCTAAAAATGTTGTCCATTGAGTTTTATTGTTGTTATTATCCTATGACAAAAGCCACATTGCTTAAGTTTAGGAGTTCAGTTTGAGGAAAAACACAGATAGCTTTTTAATAACATTTTAGACCAACTTCTGTTTGCCCTGCATTCGATAATGGGAAACAATGAGACAGAGCACATTTCAGATGTAGATCATATAGGGTGGTTAATGCACAGGCCTGTGAGGAAGCCGTTAGTGTTGCACATACTCAAATTCTCCATCAAAATATTTCTTAACATCTCAATTTAGCCATTTGCAAGCTGTGACCATTGTTGATTCAAGGTGAGACCTAATATTATAGCCTGTGTGTGCTTTTATTGTTGTTATTTTCAAGAATGGGTCCATTTTGCCATTTAATTGAGGCTCATGGGCTTGGCTGTGAAACGGCACACAGGGGAATAGCCCGTCAAGCGGCTGAATCTCCACAGCCATTAACTGCTCCACACTCAATTAGAATGCATAGAATCCTGACATTTCATAACTTATGAGTCTCTAGGCCGATATATACCCATGGCTGTAAAAGCAAGCATGCTCTAAAAATACAGATCCCGGTACTGATATTCACTTTGAGATAAGACTGATTACTTTGCGAATTTTACGGTGCAAATTAAACCTGGATAAATGGTGCAAATGATGTGATAAAAACGACCAGGTGCTCTACTTTGTCAGTATGGTGCAAACACACAGTGGTTGCCGCGGCTGTGGGGTTGCCACCAATTACTCTTGGTTAGAAGCTGCCGTCTCTCTACAGTAGCTCTCAATTAAATTTATCTTCAGAGCAGCATTCTCATATTTCCATGTTTAATAAATCATGTTGCATATCAGAAATAGCGAGGATCTCTATCTGTATAAAACAAGAATGTATTGGAATGCATCGTAAACATAAAACATAAGTGACATCAAATAGAGACACTTAATGAATTCTAAGATATGTTACATGTCAATGAGCTATCCTGGCAATGGGGATTCTGACCAACAGGAATTATGACGATAGAAATGTAATTTGATTGCTGTTTAATTTTCTTCTGTGATCTCTTGATGCGACAATTACTCTGTTGGAAAACAGACAGGTCCTATTTGCCATGCAATTAATAACAAGCTGCTCCGGCAAGATTTTGCCCATTATTTCTAATATATGCTGTGTGATTGTAAATAGCACCTTTTCCAACACTACGATTGGATTCATTTATATCTTGTTATTTCTTAAATGCTTTCCCATAGCTTTAATTTACACAAAGTGAAGGCACATTTCTGCACAGCCATCAGCAATCCAATTGAGAGAGAGAAAGTTATTTAAAGGATTAAAAGTAAATGCAAGTAAATGCAAATTTATTGTGTACATAATAGTTCATATTACACTGAGCGTTCCGAAGACTTGATTGTGTGACTGTTAGTTATAATATGGACAGCAAATCAAAATGGTTGTTTATGATCCCTTTAATTATGTAGCAGTTCTTATGATTAACAAATCCAAACATTAATATTAGGAATTAGCTATAAGAACGGTACAAGTGAAGGTTAATCATTAAGTTTCATAATTAAAGGCACTCGTCAAGGATTAGGGGTTTAACTGAACACTTTAACTTGAGTGAACGTCGTAGATCATGCATGCTGTGAGTTCTCCCTTGGTGGTCAACCAATAATCTTAAAGCCAGTCAGACCTCCAGCAAAGCACAACAAAGTCATCGACAGTGCCTTTAAGGTAGGGGCCGCCCTGGGTCAACCCCGCGGTGGCTCCTGACAATATGACAGATTAACGACAACGAGTTGAGCCCTGCACTTTCGGCCGCCCACAATCTCAATTATGTCTGTCTTAATGTACATTGAACAGCCGCAAATGGGGGGACATGGACGGGGTAAACACACTTGCAGGAAGCAGAGTAGTGACAGCCTAATAAAGTGCCATGATTGATTCAGCTTGCTCTGTGCCAGATTGGTTTATTGTGTGGGAGGAGTGGAACCAGATTGTGTATGATTGTGTTGTAAGTTATCTGGCCTCCAGTTTCATGGGAGGATGGGGATCAAAATATAGGGTTGAGGATTAGTAAAGCACCAATTTTCATGGAACTCTTAAGCCTACTGATAACTGACTATTGGTGTCAATACTAATAGCATGGAAACATATATACACATACACATGTGTAAAGTGCACGCTTGTCCTGTTTTCCTTTCATGTTGAGACTTACCTAATAAAAAAATGTTCCCCAATAAAAGAAAATTGTGTGGCTAAATCGCTACCGGGTGTTGCAGTTTGCCTGTGCTTGTTTATTGGAAAGAAAGTTAATGCATATTAATGGACCCTATAAAAGCAGCTAATTGAGCATTCCGGAACTTGCTGAGTTGGGCATCTGTTTGTGACATTCTGCAGCTCCAGGACCCACACCAGACTACCTTTATTAGCTCTCTGAACTGGGATGTAGGGCACGCCATTAAAAGCAGGAAGCATTCTTTCACTAAATATTGTGACAGCCTAACATTTGACACCTGATCCACAAGTAGGGCTCAGAACACATTGAAGTTAGCTATGGCCAATGGGTGTAAGATAGGAAGCATTTGATAATGGTTTGCCCCTTCAAAAGTTAATCCTATTTTAGAACGATTTAATAGAGCACAATAAACTGCAACCATATGTGCCCCTTAAAATCAACAGCGTTCCATATGAGTGCCAATGCGTACTAAGTAAGCATGTCGTAAAAAAAAAAGCTTGTTTGTGGCCAGTCTTGCATCACAACAACACGGTTTTGAACACTTATATCACTGAAGAATGCTAACAAACCCCGGTTGAACATGCTGTAGCAAGCTATTCATAATGTTTTGATCTTTCTTTTGCATGCTGGGCCTTGACACTACTGAGCTTCAAGAATGTGAAATGAACCATTCTTTCTTAACTACTTTAGTATATGCACCACATCTTGTCTGTCTATCAAAGCTCTTCTCCATATGTCTTCTCCTCGTTTCCGTCTGTTTGTGACACGTCATCTGCACATCTTTGTCATTACAATGAATATAGATAAAAAAAGTGCTTATATCACCTAGTAATGAGCAAAAAAGGTCAACCCAATTCAATTATGATGGCAAACCCCGACATTTTTTTTTTGCCTCAGCTCCAGGTGGCCGTTATGAAAAAGTCATAAGCCCTGTGATTGTAAATTCCAGTGACCTTGAAGACACCAGAGGAAGCACACATCTGTAAACCAATCATCGCACGGCTGCCCCTGTCAGCCACGCTCCTGCTCACACAACATACAACTGCCTGTCGTGATGCTGTGCAAGGGGAAAGAAAAGGAGAAGATTGTATTTGAACTGTAAGAAGCTGAATTTCTGTTGGGATTTTTAGCCTGCCGTTTATATAATGTTGAGTTAACTATAATGAAGGTTAGTTGCCTTGGGCAGGATTGCCTATTCAATCACTTACACATTTAACTGTCATACAGTGCATTTACACACTTACAAAGACCGAAAATGAACCATTCACTTAAAAAGTAGGAATTTGAAAGAGAATGTATACAAAGTTAAATATTTGATAAAAATAAAACCATAAACGTATCTTTTCTTTCCAATCTATTCTTAACCAGCCTAGGTCATTTACTTATAAGGTGAGTAGAAATGTTCCAGAGTTCCGAAGTCAGGCTAAGAAATAAGGATACTGCTAGCCTCAGCATTTCTTACCTCACTCCCAACTGCTCTGCTCACCAGCACCATAAAGATCAGTGCTATTATGGATTTGCAGAGAAATCAATTTTATGAATGCTAATGTGCTTTAAATCTTTGAGAGAGAAACAATGTCTCCTGCATTATCGGAGGATGATTTCCAGCCGTATCAGGAAGCTGTCTGCTGCCCACTCCTCTGGTGGATTAGGTGCAGGCCCTTTAGGAGACTGCCTTTCCAGATGATCAAGTGAACAGTGAGGAAGCAGAGGGGAAGAATTGTCTGCTTTAACAAATGTGGTGGAGCAGTAACAGATAACTGACCATAAACCCAAAGCAAGCTCCTGTGTATTTGCCTTCTAGCCTTGGCTTTGCCAAATCTGTGAGTGGGCCACTTGGTTCTGTGCTGCTTGCAGGGTTGAAGATTAGCATTGCGCTATCAACAGCAGCATTGTGCTGCCTTCCCTTCCCTGCCCTGCTCCTGCTGTCAGACCGCCTCCTCCTCCTAGCTTGTCAGGAGCTCCGACGAGGAGCTGTAAAAACCTTTTCCCCTCTCCTTAACAACTGCAAAACAACACGCACACACCCCGGCTGAGGTGCCCACATTTCTGAGTCCTCTGACAGGACGTGCTGCAGGCACAAATTGTAATTCATAAAGGTTAAGGGGGTCAATGCCTTTTATTACGAGTCTGAGTGCATCCAACTTGATGGGGCGGGCATGCAAATGGAATGTCTCAGTGTTCTATGCAACAATTCCGACAGGAAGAGTGTGCGTGCCTCAGTGGGTAAGGGAGGAGGTAGGAAGGGCGTCAGAGGTGTGGGGTAGGGAGGATGGTGGCATGGACTCTGCTTCTTTCACCACCTCTCACAGTCTCTTGTAAGACCAGGACCACACATCCACTGTGCTGTTAATTAGACACTATGACAGTGACCTGTGGTAATTCCGTTTTTTTAAACTACTACCTTTTCGCCTCCCCCCCCCCAAAAAAAAAACTGTTTAAAATAGTTAAATACCAAACCTTTTGCTTGTTTGATGCGTATATGAAATGCACACATAATAATTGGTTCTGTTGATTATCTTCTGATAGATAATTCTTTTCCTCCCAACAATGTTCAAGGTTCTAAGGCTAATTCTAAGGCACAGACTGTAGTTACGTATTGTGAGTGAATCATAATCAACAACTTTCTGTTAAATATGAAATTATTCAAGCAGGTTAGGAATAAGGCACCTTTTTTGATAGTAATAAATAATGAATCCAGGCAAAATTCCTATTAGTGCTGTACTATGGTGATTAGAATAGTATGAAAACAGCTGTCAGAATTTTGAAACACGTTGATAATGTCTATTGTTGTTTCTTGAGTTTCATTACAGACCAGAGTTACTAAGCACAAGTTTGTCCTTTATGAAGAGATTTGAACATCCTAATTTAGTCAACAATCCTACAAAAAATTGTCCAACCAAAATTATTTTGGGGTTTGTTTGGAATGTTTCATTTGTAATGTTGATATGTAATGTTTCTTTTACCTGTTGTCTTTCATTTGTGAACTGTACATATGATGTATTTTGTATCCGTACTCATGATACAATTAAATTAATGCAGTATCAATATGCGCTACCCATGCAGGTGCTAACCAGTTGTAAATTATTGCTGCAGCTCAACATGACCCTGACAACAAGCGACGACCAATTTAGACCCAATTGCACCCTCTGCTGGAGTTTTAATGGGCTTAATTCTTTCTTCTAAGGACATTGTTGCAATAAATTTGCTTGTTTTAGTTCTGTTCAGTCTTTTATGGGGTTTGACACCGCTTTTAAAAGATAATACAAAATAAAGCAAAATTAGTCAAATCGTGCACACCTATTACTTGCAAAACGCTAAAAGGACAATATTATGTGTGTGTGTGTGTGTGTGTGTGTATGTGTATATATATATATATATATACGTCCTAATGTAATGTTTGCAAGGTATATTGAATATTTTTTTCCTTCTCAAACCTATAATAGAACGTCATGACCTGCTGAGTGACTCTACTTTGTGCAAGAGAGCAAGAGGATGACTTTCCCCTGTGCACCAGCAAAGATAACCTGAGGAACCAGCAGGAGACTTCTCCCTCAAAGCAGAAAAGAGAAACTACCTAATATCATTGCCTTTCCCTTGCAGCACATATGCTCAAGAGCCATTCATCAAATCCACAAATCCGCCTAGTGTACAGCTCAACCCTTTGCCTGAGGGATGCAGAGACAGCGCTGGGCCTTCCCCACAGGGACACATTTTAAACTCACACCTCTACAGGTGACGTGTAAAACATAAAGAATTCAGGCTGAACATTTTTGAAAAAGGTTTGAGCCTTGAGAAAACCTTAGTGAAATGTAAAACATCCCTTCCGTTTTGTTTTTTTGCGTTTTTTTTTTGTCTATGCATGTGCGCACTTATCCGTAATAGGCTGGCTTGCATAGAAATAAATAATATACGACTGGTATAAACATATCACTTAATATGTGCTTGGTCGAGGAGGAAAGAAAAATTGTAGATCCCCCAATCTCTCATTCAGATGTCTAGAGTAAATGCCTACATAAAGCATTTACCTTACATGCCCTGTAATGGGCTTTAATTAGGTTAATCTTTTTTATTACAAGTAGACAAAATGGTTTCATGTTCATCTTGACTAACGCAAGCCTACCACAAGTGTCAATACATTAAATCAGAGCCAGATAGATTTATTAATACCATTTGCTGAATTATTTACCTTAGACAAGACTGTCAGAGCAGCACACATTTCAGTCTAATAAAGTTGTTGTGAAATGACCTTTCATTGTCATCATCCGGGAGTGTATATACCTCACCACGCGCGTGCGCACTCGTTCACTGTGGTTCGACCTCTGCAGTCGGTGAGTGTAATGGAAGTTTCTCTGAGAAGCTCACCATTATAAATCCTCATTCATCCTCTTTTTAAACTTCAACTTGCAATATACAAGTATGGAGTGCATGCAGAAAATATGTAATTGTGCATTAGGCTCTGTTCATTTGTTCCCTTGGATAATTTTTGTAAACATTTGACCTTAATTCAGTGTTGTCTTCTCTTCATAGAGAGACCAGGGCTTCAATCAGATTTGACCGAACCGGTGAAAACTACCTAAATTGCAAAATGTATGCTTGTGCAAAGTTTGTCTCTACGCCGGCTCTGGTAAGTCACTTTCCTAAATTCTATTCAGACTCTTGGTCTTGTATGTGGTCAGACCTTCTTTATACGTTGTCATAGGCCTGGTTAAACTTAGGTACTGCTGAATGACAAGGGTATTTGCAAGCTAGGCCCGCTAATGATAGCTGCTAGCTAATGTCAGCACAAGCTAAAGCATCGCCGTCCCATATTTGTGTAACGTGTCTTTGCAAAGTGTTTGCCTTTGTAAAAGAAAGAAATGTGGCAAGTTGAGGAAACGCATGCACTTACCAAGAACCGTCTTTGGAAATAATGTTACGGCTAATGTCACTTGATATTTTGCGGTTGCCTGCCATTCACGTACAGCTAAGGTCAATACTGTCTGGCTGTCTGAGTAAATGGCTAGTCAACACACTGGTGATAAATCAGTGAACTGATAGAAATTGCGTTTTCTGTTAGTTAACAACCTTCTAGCCATAGGGGTGAACTGTTATTCTGTCTAGCTGTTGTGTTCCTGCAAGGTCACAATTCTGTTCAATGAAGTTTGAACCAAATCATGAATAATATAAAGTGCGATGTGTTTGTAGTTAAGTTGTGTATGCAATTCTATCGTGGAATACCCAAGAAAATGTGGTTTCTGGTTTTGCTTTTTAAGCAAATTAGTTGACCGAGTTAAGATGGTCTTTTGGTCAGATTACATTACAGCTGGCAAGTTTGAATAGACTAAGGGAAGGACTGACATTCCAATACTTCAATGACAAGCGACATTCGATGTGCCTCTCATTGCTCATAAGTGCTGTCAAAGTCAAACCAATCAATTGAATACCCCCCCCATCTTTTTCTGACTTTGCTACAGGTTCGTGCCGGATCCCGTACTCTCTACAGACCCCTCTCTGCCTCTGTGCTGTCTAGGCCTGAGGTCAACACAGAGGTGATACAATTGTTTAAAGTGTTGTTCTGACCTGCTGCATTCCCTTGACTATGTAATGACCGCAGCTGCTGTAGGACCCTAACTTGTTACAATCTTTTATAATTGAGTGATTTATTTATTGTATGTTTTTCAGAGCAATGTTGCCCTGATGCCACAGATCCCATTGACTCAGGTTGCACTGAGAGGTTTCCAGACAAGTGCTGTAAGCAGGGATATTGACACTGCAGCCAAGTTCATTGGTGCTGGAGCTGCCACAGTTGGAGTGGCAGGATCTGGAGCTGGAATTGGTACAGTGTTCGGCAGTCTCATCATCGGATATGCGAGGTAAGTGTTTGTTACCTTTGTTACCTAATACATTGCTAGTTGACAATGTTCCTATAATATTGCTACACAAGACCTAAGTTTTAGCATTTTTTTACATGTGGTACGGCAACTTTTCTTTGTGTTATAGGAACCCTTCTCTGAAGCAGCAACTCTTCTCTTATGCCATCCTGGGATTTGCCCTGTCTGAAGCCATGGGTCTGTTCTGTTTGATGGTTGCTTTCCTCATCTTGTTCGCAATGTAAAACTTTTCTGTCAATAGAAAACACTTTAATTACAGATGTGACTACATATTTTAATGTGGCTACCAAAATTGTTCCGTAATGGTGTTATGGAAATGTACATTTTCAAGTCTGTCAGACACTGTCAAAATAAGGAAAACATGTATTGTAAAAATGTAAGAAATTACACAATTAAAATGCATGTATTTGACTATATAAGACATGGCAGTAGTTTTGTATGTCTGCAATATCATGCTATCACAATGGAGAGTACTCTTGATTTCTCATGAATGTCATGAATTCCACAAGGAAGCTGTAGTGATTAGACCTACAAGTCAGTCCAGTGCATTTGCCAGTTTTTAATGCATCACAAGCATTAAAGCATCTGGGGGTCCAGGTCGACGCTTTCTTTCATTTACTTGCAGGTCACTGGCAGTATGTAAGTAGCAAGTAAATGCTTGCTTTTGTAAATGGCATTAAATAAATCTAGATAATTGATGGTGCTAAAACGTGGTCTAGTTTGTTCTGGATGTCTTGTATGAGTGTTTGATTTTAATGTTAATGTTGCTAGACTCCACTGAGAAGTAAAAAAAAAAAAACAACTACAAAAAGCCTAATGAGCTGGGTCTCCTCATGCCTTCTTGCGTACCAGACTTGATTTTTGGCTATATTTCACATCTCTGCCCAAGTATAATCTATCAATGTCCTGTAAAATTGGTTTAATCTGTTGAAAAGATAAAATGTTTATTGCTCATAGCATGTTCATTGAGTTACTCTTGCGCATGCACATGATGACGTAACGTCCCTAGGAGAACTCGCGAGAAATTGATACAGATGTGTGATCTCTATAATAAGACCGTGGGGTAAGTGTCAACAGCAACTAAATCTAGTTAGCTATCAGTCATACTAGTATCGCTCATTAAGTGCAAAGAGGATGTGTACATACATTACTATATTTGCCGCTGCAAATAGAAGTGGTTTCATTCTTTGTTGGTTTGGCATAGGACATTCTTTCCACCCGCCAATAAAATGGATTTGCGACCCAGCCGGCAAAGGGCTCTGACTACTCTCTGGAACAAAATAAACCAGTGCCTTGCCTGCCCCCGCCTTGTTTACAAATATTGGCTAGGTACTTGTACTAGCCAAGATTAGATAGCAGTACAGTTGTACATGTTTGAGCAACGCTAGCTTGGTTAAAGTGGCTGTCGCGAGTTGTGTATTTATTTTTAAGGATGCTTTTTATGTGCCACCTGAATTGACTTGATCATGGCGCGATAATTATGAAAAATGTCCCCAAAATTAAATACGGAAGTGTTAAATAACCGATCCACGGTCCCCTAACGTTAGCCAAGTTAGCGATAGTCATCATGCTATCACTACCATCAGCACTAGCATGTGCATGCTGATGAATGTCATCATTTTACAATGAAGATGGGCTTTTTCGGCCACAATACCAGGCATTGTGCATTGATAACAATCATTCACTCATGAAATTATGTTCAATTATTGCATTTCATATAACTGTACAGCGCGTCGTTAGTTACATAATCTTACTAACTTCAACAAACCTTGCTTGGAAATCCCTGAAATTTAGGGTGACACAACATTATTAGGGATGGATGTTTTTTAAGATAACGGCTGTATTTGCTGGAATTAACTATAATCATGTGCTGCCAAAACATAAGCTTTTGTATGTACACTATTCTAAATATATTTTTGCCTGGTTTTTCTCATGTTGCAGAGTAGGCCAAAGGAATTTCTGAATATGAGCGATGATAAACCGTTTCTATGTACTGCACCGGGGTGTGGTCAGGTATGTGGTGTCTTTTACTTTAAGCCACCGACTTTGTTTCAAATGTTACTGCTGATGAGATTCACTGTCAAATTTTCTTCCAAAGCGTTTTACCAACGAAGACCACTTGGCTGTCCATAAACACAAACATGAGATGACACTGAAGTTTGGTCCAGCAAGGAACGACAGTGTCATTGTTGCTGGTGAGCACTTCAAAATCTCACATCCTGCTTCAATTGAAAAAGTTATTTTAATTCAAGAGTTGGAAGAAACTTTTTGTTTGTTTCAGACCAAACACCTACGCCAACACGCTTTTTAAAGAATTGTGAAGAAGTTGGACTCTTTAATGAACTTGCAAGTCCCTTTGAACACGATTTTAAAAAAGCTACAGAAGATGACATTAAAAAGGTTTGGATTGTCTTATCCTTCTACTAGCAGAATATGGTTACAGTAGGTTCATTATTGGATAGTTTTCGTAGCATTTTTGGTGAGGTTACCAAACTGAATTACATTTTTATTCTTTCCGACTGCAGCTCCCTTTGGATTTGTCACCTCTTGCAACACCCATTATTCGTAACAAAATTGAAGAGCCCTCTGCAGTGGAGGCAAATAGGAACAGCCCACTGCCCCATCCAGAATCGACTACGAGTGATGACAAGGTAAAGGCTTCACATAAGGAATGTATTCTACCTCATAACTTGTTTTCTTTACATAAATATAAATATATTGTTCTGAATGGTAGACATACAATCAAATGGAATCTTTTTTCCCCTTTCAAATGACAGTCTTTACCTTGTAGACATCTTGTGTACAGAAATCTGTTTGATTGTATTTCCATTTGTAATAACAATGTTACAATTTGTGTATTAGGTCAGTGTTTCTATCAGCTTATGTCGTTATGTACACATCATATGGTTTGTATCCTCTGGCTTGATGCTTCCCAACACAATACTAACCATACTGCACAAAAATTATTTTTATCAAGAAATCATGCAGGTTCATTTTACACACAAGACCAATCGTCAATGGCCTAAATATTCTAATTTAGTCATCTCCCATTTGTGTTTTATAAGGATAAGCTTAAAAGTATTTCATCACTAGAAACGGTTAGTTTTAGCAAATGGTTTTTAATTGACATATAATGCAGCTAAGGTCTCATATGGTGTTTTCAGGAGGTATCTTTGCAGCCGACCTCACTGCCAACATCCACTATAGTCCGTCCTGCTTCCCTTCAAGTCCCCCATGTACTTCTAGCGACCTCAGAGGCTAGTGTTGTAATACAGCAAGCTCTCCCATCGCCAACATCTAGCTCTGTTATAACCCAAGTCCCATCCACTAATAGGCCAATAGTGTAAGTAACTCCAAATGTTACTTTTTTTTTAAATACATTTTTCAAACATCAATTCCTTATTCTTTTTGCTTGATTTTCTTCTTATAAATATTTTTTGTGCTGTTTTATAATTTATATACTTGCGTCTTTTTGGTAAGGTGGTTTATCGCATTGTCAATTATTATTTACATTTTTTTTACTGCCACAATGTTGATTTAATTTCATATCTTAACAATATACATTTGAATTATTCACAAGTGGCTATAATTTGCTCTGTAGTCATGATTAACTGTTGGCTTAAATTATATAAAACAAATGCTCACTTAATACCAATGTTGTTTGTTATGTCTATAATAGCTTAGCCACAAACCTCTGCATCACAATTCAAACTGAACATTATTGTATTGTGTTTCAAAGTCAATAATGAAATTTCCTAAGTTTGAATTGCATTTTTGGTTTCACTATTGTATTAAATTCCATTAACTACTGTCATTGTTCAGATTTGCCTTGGCTTGTTTTAGTCCTGATCAGGCAGCGTGATGAGTTTCTTTGTAACCTGTCGCTACCCTCTTCATTTCTTTCCAGTCCAGTGTCTGGCACTTTCCCTGTGCTCTTACAGCTGCCTAATGGCCAGACTATGCCTGTTACTATTCCTGCATCCATCACCACCTCCAGTGTACATATACCAACTGCCATCCCTGTAAGTATGGTAAAAAACAAACATAAATGGATTTGGTCCGATGTTTTAGGTTTGTGCTAGAATCACTGAAATTTTCTGCAACGCTGTAGCTATACTGGCCAAACGATGGGGTAAAATCCCTAACCTGACCTTTGATCAGTCATTTTCTTTCAAAAGTCAACTCTAAGGGAGTCTGATAAGCACAAGGTGACATTGCTACCATGGGCAAAATGTTATTATACCCTAGTTGATCCTTTATGAAAGTGTATTGGCAGCAGTTTACTCCTTGGACAGTGTCATTATTTGCACCACTGAATTTGGCAGTGCCACTGGAAGGCAGCAGAGGATAATGAGCTAATGAACCTTAGCAAAGAACAGCTGTATGTCACTGTCAGAGACAGAGTTTGGCGGCAGCCCCTTAGTCCGGGATTACTCACAGTTGTTTTTCCAAGCAAAGTATAATTTGATTTGTTGTTTTAGTATTGGGTATTGAGCCCCCCAAAATCAAATCAATTGTAGATATTGTTATACACTAGCAAAACTCTATTTTTCATCCACTCCCCTTTTACAAACTCTTGCGATGTGTACTTATTCTTGCAAATTCCAGTAAAGATATAACTGCAAGCAGTGTAACCAGTGGCCGGCTATGAAAAATTTATCACAGGAAAAAAAGAACAATAAGAAAAAAATAATCAAAAATTGCAGGAAAGAAAGAAAGAAAGAAAGAGAAAGAGAAAAAAGGACATCCGGTAGGAATGGTCATAGAACTCTCAGGAAGTGGAGGAGGTTGCACACCCACCTACCTATATAACCTTCAGTGTCCTAGATTACAAAAAATGTGACTGTTCAAGTATTGTTTTACGAGGTTTTTGTCATTTAGCTCTAACGCCACAATTAGTTCAAATAAACTGACTTGAACGTGCAGACCCAATAATTACATTGAACAGCATCAGTGACTTGGGTAAATTCAACAGCGATCAACCTTCGTATGCCAGATTATTTACTCTCATACTAGCGCACAATTCATGTATAGTGCAGCTCATACATGCTCTGAGTTTATTCACTCACACACCACAGTGTCACATCTAACAAAAGTACAAACCAATATCTCGTTTACAGCGCTTCATAACTCTTTATATAAACATGCTAAAAACATAACAAGGAACCATTAAGAGCAATGTCCACAAGAATAAAGAGTTACTCGCCCGGCATGCTGGAGTTACACCTGACGCTACATTACGTCATGTTTCTTCAAGTACAAAGATGTCTGCCATGCGCGGTTGTGACCCTCAGCTCCTAAATACATTTTGTAAGCCAGCTAAGAACAGTGGTTATGGTTTTTGGACTTATACGCCTTGAGTAGACCACCAGTTTTGGACAAAAAACAGAGTGATGGACTTCAAAATTTGTTATGGGTGCCAGCATATAAAAGTTTTATCTCACTGCAAGGGGAAAGTTCTGAAATGTTC
>JAPMUY010010241.1:0-93916 GCA_026901105.3 Galaxias olidus
TGTTGCAGTTATCGATTCTGGAAGTAATGAAGGCATGTGTCAAGGTTTCGGCAGCAGAGAAGGAGAGTGATGGGCGGAGACGGCTATGTTTTTGAGGTGGAAAAAGGCAGTTCTGGTGATTTGATTGATGTGGCGCTCAAAGGTGAGGTTGCTGTCAAAAATTACACCAAGGTTTGCGGATGTGTGGGGAGGGTGAAGGGGTGGAGCCATCGATGGTGAGGTTGAAGTTGAGAGTAGTTTTGGTGAGGGATTTGGGCCCGAATATAATCATGTCTGATTTGTCACAGTTTAGTTGGAGGAAGTTGGCTTGCATTCATGATTTTATTTCTGAGAGGCAGTTGGTCAAAGTAAGATGAGTTGCAAAGGTGATGGATTTAGTGGAGATGTAAAGCTGGACGTCATCGGCGCAGCAGTGGAAGCGGAGACCATGTTGACGTATAATGTTGCCAAGGGGGAGCATGTAGAGGATGAACAGAAGGGGACCAAGCACCGAACCCTGGGGGACGCCTTGGGACAGAGGAGCAGTTGAGGAGGAGCAGTTGTTGATATAGATGAACTGTTGTCTGTTTGTGAGATACGACCGTAGCCAGGAGAGGGTAGTACCAGTGATTTTGAGGAAGGATTCAAGGCTTGAGAGAAGAATGATGTGGTTTATGGTGTCAAAAGCTGCAGTGAGGTCAAGGAGGATGAGAATGGTGAGATGACCAGCGTCTGAGGAAAGGAGAAGGTCGTTGGAAGCGTGTCCATTTCCAGGAAGCGTGTCGTTGCACCCTAAGGTCAGCCCGGGCATAGGTGAGTGTATCTGGGTTGATGATGTGTGAATCTGCCGGTAAAATCCATCTGCCCAGGCCGGTTGTAGAATGCATAGCACAGAGTCCACAGAAATAATGTCCAATGTTGTCATATTCACCACATATGAGATGAAGATAATTTCTTCTCAAAGCAGAGGGACTACCCGTTGCCTTGCCATCAGATCACCATATGTTACCTGTTGTTCATATTAAATATATATATTATGAATTACATTATTCATTACATGTTGGTGTTAAAATAAGGTTAAATGGGAATTTATAACAAACAATTCCTGAAAAATAGAAGGCTATCCTTGTATCATATCAAATATCATATTTATTTTAGTAAAACCTTAAGGGTCAGTTTCACCCAAACAACACACAAGGGTTAAGTATTAAAATAAAAAAGTGGGTAAGATATAGAGGTTAATTAAGTTATTCAAATTAATTTGTGACCCAAGTTACCTTCCTCTGCAGAACATGTGCATAAAGAGATCTATCGAATAGGCTATGTAATAGATTGGACTCCCTTCTAGGGATGTCACGAGAACCGATACTTCGGTACCAAGTAGATGCCAAAATTCTAAAAACATGACGGTACTCGTTTTCTACATTACCAAAGGTACCGGCTGCAGTTATGTAAGTGAACAAACACCAGCAAAAAAACGTCGCTTTGGTTGTTCATTCCCGGCGCTGTGAAGCCCATGTTTTCCTAGCTATTATACAAGGTTAAAAGGACCCTGAGTTAAACACCTTGAGCCCTGTAATGTTTTGTTGTGATCCTTAAAGTGTTTGGCTCAATCCATAATGGTTTTGCCTCCCCTGCTGTTAGCTACCGCAAACTCAAATCAAAAATCAGAAACGAACAAGTAGGCCAGTAGATAAGCAATCGCAGCCTTGGCCAATGAGAAACAAAACAAACAGGAAAAGTTTGCTTTCCCTTGAATTATGCTCTGTCCTCCCCTACTTCAAGAGAAAGCAAACCTTTCCCGTGAATTTGCTGTAGTACACCCCAATGCAGCAGGGGAACATTTGAACATATTTTTGAAGTATATGGGATTTAATTTATTGTTTATTTTTTTTCCCTTGGTATCGAATTGGGTATCGAGAATCGTGGAATTTCACTGGTATTGGTATCGACTACTAAATTTCTGGTATCGTGACATCCCTACTCCCTTCAATACAATACAATCCCACTGCTTATTAATTGGTATTCAAGTTTTATTTTGTTTTTTATTTCTGTTTCATTGAAATATAACTTTTCTTCGTACAAAAAGCCAATCAATTCTTTCTAAATGGCCGATTTACACATTTCAGTTTATTATTTCCTTTATTTACCAGATAGGTCAATTGAGAACCGTTCAACCCCGACAAAACGTAGCAAAACGTTTATTTAAACGGAAGCTGTGTCGCGTTGAACACCCTGTTATCTCATGCAAGCGTTGCAACTATACAATTCTTACAATCTTCAATTGTTTGAAATAACACATATAATTTGCTGCATTTATAAATGACTCTAGTTGGATCCATTGTGCGCACTGCATTTTTTATTTGGCCCTCTTGAAATACAGGTTGCTGCTGATTGGGTAACTCCTCTGACACACCCACCAAACTCAGACATATCCCAAAAGCCGTTGCACACTGTTTCACACCGTTTCGAGGAAACATGTTGTTTAGCCAGGAAACGTAGCAAACAGTGCCCACCATTTTGAGATTGAACATGCCCCAGTTCTCACTTACAATGACAACCTGGCCAAAAGGCTAACAGGCATAAAACATAACGCAGGCAAACACAATAAAAACATGACATTAAATGTATTTTTTTGGTAAGCTATTTGTCGATCCATTACAAGCCAAACAAGTATGAAAATTACCCGTTTAATATTTGTAACTTCAGTTCAACCGTGCAATTACATCACATCCAGAAAGTACGTCACATCCCGCCTGAGGGTGTGGGTCGTCAGAGTGTGGGCTGCAGTTGGACCCTTCTCGACCAGAGAGACAGAGACGGAGACAGTTATCCTGATCAGATAACACATTTACAGTAACTAGCACGACACATGTACGGATATTGAGATACGCTTGTCGGAAAAAATCGTATGGAAGAAACTTATAATGAAAAAAATAAGTATGCAAGAGTACAGAAGTGTGTCACTTTCAGTGGGCACACTAATATTTTTACATCCTCCTCATCCTCATCCTCATCGTCATCCCCTTTGTCCGGGGTCGGGTCGCGGAGGTAGCAGTTCAAGCAGGGCATCCCAAACTTCCCTTTCCCGGGCCACATTAACCAGCTCTGACTGGGGGATTCCAAGGCGTTCCCAGGCCAGTGTGGAGATATAATCCCTCCACCTGGTCCTTGGTCTGCCCCGCGGCCTCCGCCCAGCTGGACGTGCCTGGAACACCTCCCTAGGGAGGCGGCCAGGTGGCATCCTTACTAGATGCCCGAACCACCTCAACTGGCTCCTTTCTACGCAAAGAAGCAGCGGCTCTACTCTGAGTCCCTCACGAATGGCTGAACTTCTCACCCTATCCCTAAGGGAGATGCCAGCCACCCTCCGGAGGAAACTAATTTCCGCCGCTTGTATCCGCGATCTCGTTCTTTCGGCCATGACCCACCCTTCATGACCATAGGTGAGAGTAGGAACGAAGATAGACCGGTAGATTGAGAGCTTTGCCTTCTGGCTCAGCTCTCTCTTCGTCACAACGGTGCGATAGAGCGACTGCAACACCGCACCCGCTGCTCCAATTCTCTGGCCCATCTCTCGTTCCATTTTTACCCTCACTCGAGAACAAGACCCCAAGATACTTGAACTCCTTCACTTGGGGTAAAGACTCATTCCCTACCTGGAGTAGACAATCCATCGGTTTCCTGCTGAGAACCATGGCCTCAGATTTGGAGGTGCTGATCCTCATCCCAGCCGCTTCACACTCGGCTGCGAACCGATCCAATGAGTGCTGCAGGTCGCAGACTGATGATGCCATCAGGACCACATCATCTGCAAAAAGCAGTGATGCAATCCTCTGCCCACCAACCCGCAGCCCCCCTCCCCCGCGGCTACGCCGTGAGATCCTGTCCATGAATACCACAAACAGGATAGGTGACAAAGCGCAAATATTTTTACAACTATATATCAATATATTTTGTATAATTTATGCAACAAACAAGATGACATTACCGTTGGACTCTGTTGGGGACACAAGTGTGAATTTCCCTCCATCATTAAAAGTATTGTGCATTTCAGTTGTTTAACAGTACTTCTTTAAGGAAAGAAGACTGTCAGTTTGATACATAAACACAAAGGTTTTCTTTTTACAGTGTAGCTGTACCGTGGTAATGGATGCACCAGGAGTGGAGTATACCATTGGAGGGGTGACGGTCCAGTTTCCCTGCAAAGCTTATCCATCCCAGCTGGCCATGATGAACTCTGTAAGAATCTTCACTGTGCATTTAGAACCCTTTAAAAATAAGTTTTTTTAGGGAGAGCTAATTTTATAAGAAAATAGAATTATTTTGTCTGAGTTGTAAAATAGGATGAATTAAGTAATACTGCAGCTATATTTTTTAAGCAAAAATTCACTAAATCTATTTGATTTCATTGTGTGCATGGCTTGTATTGCAAATGTATTGGCATAGGCCATTACCTCAAACAATAAGGTCTCTATAAGCCACAAGCGGCAAGTAATAATTAAAGCACGTACAAACCCGGGGACGGGCCGGTGTACGCTAAGAGGTTAAAATTGAGAAGTTTCCACTGCAAGTCAGTTAAGTTAATACCGCCAGCCAATGCACATCATGCAATATTGTTCAGCGCTAATTGCAAATCTTTTCTTGTGTTCTCATTGTGGTTTGCTCTTGCTGTCTTTTAATTCAGATAGTAAAAGGGCTGACCCATGGGAAACACTGCCTACTTGAGAGTCCAACAGGCAGTGGAAAAAGTCTGGCTCTTCTGTGCTCAGCTCTAGCCTGGCAACAGGCAGAGTATGGTAGGTTACTAACAGTTGTGAATTTGTGTAAATCTTATTCTTCCAGGAAGTTCAAAGGAGCCCCACTTAAGCAACTATCCTCAGTTTATATTATATGTTTGACACCTGTTGGGTATTATCTGTTGATAGATCCAGTTGCAATTTAGAGCTCTTGCATAAGTAATACATTTTTTTTTACTGGATTGCCTTGTGGTAAAAACCAGGAAAGGCTTCAAACTACATTTGCCAGAATTATAATCCACATTATAGAGATTGTATTCAAAGAATTTGGACCTGGTAATAATGCAGTTGAAATCGAGATTAATTGACCATTTGTGCATATTGTTTTCACATAGTAACCCTTGTGATGCATTAACTGTTGACATATGTTGATGGAACATTTGCCAACAAATCTTGAAGGTTTTCATTTCTAAATACACAACATAAGAACAACAACAATACGCTGCGTTCACACAGCCTTTGTGTTCAATTCAAAGTTATTGCTCAGATCCGTTTTTTCGTTTTAGCTTGTTTGGCTCTTTTCTTTTCTTTTTATGTGACCAATATCCGATTCCGTATTGAACTGGTCATGGTCCCGAACTGACCCGCTTGCACCAAAGAACAATAATGGCTAATTTCTACCAAACAGTTTTTTTTTTGAGTCGGGTCAGCTTGTTTTACGTTGTATCGGTTTGTCGTGCATTATATGTTATTTTTGCGTTTCCATTGACAAAAGTTGGGGATGGTACGAAAAATAACCGTTGCATCCGTTTTTTTGCTACCCTTCTGTTGAGATTCTTAGCACACTGACCCAGTACTTAAAGGTGCACCCAAGAAAACTGCTAGAATCAATATACAAATACAATTAAACACTGACTACAGGATACCAGTGTTCTGCTAAATAGTAAGTATTTATTAAATATTTAACATGTGAGGCATTCTTACACAAAATCTTACTAAAGTCAACTACAAACAAAATGGGGTCAGGGCAACTTTGTGTGTGTGTCTGGCATCTTTTTTGTAAAGGAATTTGGCCATTCTGTCATTCTGAGTGGCAGACCTCGAAATTACGAAATTATTAAAGTCAGGGATGTTTTTGATTCGTTTTTTTCTCCATAGACAGAATAGCTAAAGCATTTAGGCGATCCTGTGTCATGCTTTTCCTCAGGTAGGTCATGATCATCTTCAAAGTAGAGAAGTGTCAGCTTCCATTAAAGACTCACACAAAATGTCGGCTGCATGCAGTTTATTGCATAATCGTCGGGCAAAGATTTAAACAAACAGAAGGTAAAGGATACGACATGGTATTCGACACTCCAGCTCCGTCTTCGCCACACTTATCAATAAAAGGGTAGTGTCAAATTAAACTATAAATTAAACTAAATAACTTCACAGACATAATGTTACCTACTAACGCTAATAAACCCACATCACAACCCATTTCCTTAACCCTTTGAGACCGAGGGACACGCCGGCGCGCTCATCAGTCATCCGATACAAAATCTTGAATAAAAAACGAACTATTTGATTTAGAGACAATTTCTTTTTTTTATTTTAAACTAGAGGCCTGTAGCTTTAATTGAAGACCATTTTGGTTGATGTAAGTTGTTCGCATACTTTTCCACAGATCTACAAAAGTAGGGAATGTTGCTTGCACGTAGCCTATCATAGGTTGCGTTGCGCCTCGCTTACCAACATAAACCATTGATCTAGTGATATTTTCGCGCGGTTTTATGACATCATTAGATAGTTTAGGTCACGTGATTTAAAGTTCCCAGTGTTTACTCCAAAGAATTACGACAATAATCATTCGACCGTCGACACAGCCTGCATGTCAATGAAGATAAACCCTTTCCATTGGCATCATGTCATATTGGATCATACAGCGGATAAGAGACGCAACACAACTGTATTTTTTACTTTTACCAGCCACTATGTCTAGAAGAAGATACACTTACTCGATAAGAAGCTATTGAGAGGATATTTCAAAGTGAGGAGAGAGGACAGCGCGTCGTTTTCATTCAGCCGCTCAAGCCAATAATCCCAAGATGTTGACGATTTTAGAAAAGGAATAAATCCATTTGAGGACAAGTAAGTAGTTTCAAATTGCAATAATATTTGGATGCACGTGACTAATTGCCAATGTTTTATTGAAAGGAATGTTAGCCTGTTATTGTTTCCCGATGGTGTGTTGAAAGTAAGTGTAGCCTAGTAAGCATCCTGGCGCGACTTAGCAAATTTACCTGGGATAATTTTATTATCTCAAAATCATCACAATTGTCCGTGAAATTGAGAAATAGCCATGGTAACTCGTTATAATTTTCCAAATGATACTTGTTTGCAATTTCGTTTGAATTATAATATGCAATTGATGTTTTGTGATAGCCAACATTGTAACTTGATTCTAATGTAAATGTGGGGGGAGGTTGCAAAGGTGTCGGGTGTAGAGGGTAGAATGTGAAATTTAGGCTGAATGGGGGTGGGTTGTAAAATGCAAATCTTGCCTGAAAAAGTGGGTCTGTGTTCATGTTCTCTGCATGAAGTTTTATTTCATTACAAATGTTGTAACTGAATTGCTATTACTGTTATTGTTGTAACACATTTCTTTTATTTTTGATTTCTTTATTTTATTTTTTATTAGTGTTGAAGATCAACAGAGTGCAACAAAGCCTGCCATCCCTGTAAATCAGCAAGCACCCTCCAGCACAGACCAGCAGGCACCTCTCTGCTCCTGCTCCTGTCTTTTAGCCCAACAATCGCCTACGTCTTTCCACTTTCTGGACATTGCTGTCACCAATTCATTCATCCTCCACAAAGAAGTATGTGCAAGAACAACATGTCACATCAGGTCTTTGTTGAGCTGCTCACTACTGAACTGTGTGGGGTGCAACTGGATAACACCACAGCAGAGAGGCAATATGGACACACTCCTGTGGCCATTGTTCCAGCCAACGTACATTCAGATAGGGCACCAGAAGGCCACAGGAAGTGCAAACTGTGCAATAAATACACTACATGGCAGTGTAAGGACCCCCCATTTTACACAAACTGCCAAGTATCACAGTTAGGGACCTCTAGACCACAAGATTTCATTTTTCAGGATGGTAGAACATTTTGACTGTACAAAACGAGTATGAACAATGGTCACTATAATGTAAATAGTTCAGTGGAAAGTGATCTATAAGGTCCCAGACACTTCAGTGTGATTCCATACACCAGTGGCTACATCATAACTGAATTTAAGATTACTTGCATGCTTTTTTGCTGTGTTTTGCTAATAAAACTGAAGAAATTCAATGGCCGTTTTTTGTTTTTTTGGTTTATTATGGTTATTATGCCATATTCTACAGTCCAGAAATGTGGTTTGAGTGTCACACTTGATTAGCCTCAACTGTACTGAATCTGGGGATATGTGTTACTTCAGTGTCCTACCAGAAATGACTGCAATATTGGTTAAAATATAAAGATATCAAAAACGGCAATAAAAAACCCTAGGTCTCAGTGTTAATGCAAAAGTACAACTGATTAGCTAGTATATCAAAAACACATTATAAAAAGTACACAGTAAATAGACAAACATATTACACATACCTGGCAAAGATTTAAACATGCAGACGATCAAGGATAAGACATGGTATTCGACACTCCAGGTCCTACATGTGAAAATAACACTGTCACAACTTTATTTAGACCGTACACTTGAACCATTTTGCTCTTGTTAGCGAACATTCTACCCCGGTTGTTAATTAGCTTCTATACATTCAACAAAACAAAACAAAACAAGCTAAATATGTTTACAATTTTATGATCGGCCCAGAATGTTAACCACGCACATTCATAGGGCACTTTACATAGTTGATCAGACTTGTATGGGGATTATAACATTGTTACAAAAAAAGGAGCGGAGCTCAAGTTCCTACTCTTATCGACCTATTCAATTTTTTCCTTACCCCAATCCTTTGCCGAATGCTGAACATGACTTGCTTGACTGTATTCTCCATGTGTACCCTCGAACACTCATGTTTCAAATTTTTTTTTAGGAAAGTGTTTCATGTCCCTTACTCCTGACACAGTCCACCTTGTGTCTGTCCCAGCTGTTCGAAAAACCTGGCACAGGAAGCAACAAACGGCATTTGCATGACTGTATCCAGCTAGCCAAGCTGCCTTTTTGTACCAATTATGTACTTTTCTTTACTGTTCTGGCTAGCGTGTTCTATTTTAATATTTGGTTGATCTGGTCCAAGCTCTTTCACTCTTATTTTCTCCGCCAAAGCTCTCTTTTCCAAAGGGTTTTGATGAAGAGATAAAATCGAGTTCGCAGGCGCCTGACATCCTGGGTCTTGCATATCTGTGTTCGTCATGGTCTCCTTTTTTTTTTAGTCCTATGGTAGATCATAAACCAACTTTCTCCACCACAGGCGGACTCTGCTTGGGGCAGTAAATGTACAGCCTGTCACCAGATTCTAGGATGCTGATTGGCAAAATTTATGTTACCACTGTTGCTATGTGCATTTCTTCTGTCAGCTATTCGCTGGTGCTGCTGCACTGAATGGGCTGTTTTTCTACAGCCCCAGAAGCGCCATTTAAAAAGAGGGGATGAACCATAGCCATAGATACGTCTATGGGATGAACAGTCAGCATATTTTTCCCCAAATATAATGATTTATATTTTATATCTTACACGTTTTTGTCCATGTTAAACATGTACATGCTTAAAATAAGTATTAAAAAAAAATAAAAAACCTGGGAGAGCCAGGGAGGGCTGTGCCCTATCGCCCTCTACTGGCGAGCCACCACTGGTATATGATATACTCATTACTAAAGTTGAAAAAACGAAAACTATCTCACAAGCTTAACAAGGGCGATGGATGAACTGGGAAAGTGTAGAGCACAGGAAAAGTACCTAAAAGGACTTGTGGGGAATGAAATCTGCAAGCATTTGGTTTGTTAGGGCAACCTACGACGTACTGCCAACACCTACAAATCTTGCCCCCCTCTGCGGGGTAGCTAATCTCAAACAGAGGGTGTTACGTGCCACATTCGCTTTGTCAGGGAGGGAGATATATAGGCTAAAACAAAGCTCAGGGCAGCTGAGGCGAGCACATGATTAGGAAATACTAGCAGATGTCGGCCAACAACTGAGTGTTGAGAGTCTAAGATTGCTACAACCAACTTAAGACCAGACTTACTACTTGGGTCCAACACACAGAAAATTGTGTATTTTGTTGAGCTGACAGTCCTATGGGAAGAAGCATACAAGGCACGAGGCATACAAAAAGAAAGGCATACAAAAGAAAGAAACTCCTCTGTAGAGAATTAGCGGCTGAGGCAGAATAGCGAGGCTGGAGAATAAGGTGTGTCCTGTGAAAGTTCGATGCTGCGGATTTGTGGCAATACCAGCAACCAAACTAGTTGCAAAGAATTGTGCCAGACCATAAAAGCTGTGTCATATGTAGCAGAAAGAAGCGGCCAGTGGTTGTGACTGAAAAGGAAGGATCCAATATGGACACACAAGTGAAGAACCAAAGCAATGTTGCATATTGAAAAACCAAAGCAAGTGGTTTAATTTCAGGACACAGGTAGCAAAGGTGAGCCTTTCCTGCAGAGCGTGATATACCAAGCCTGCATTTCCAAAGAAAATAAATAGAACCGGAGAGACCCCCCTCACCACCACCAGCAATTATAGAAGCATCATTTCAGAAACCGTTTCAAGTATTGAGCAAAGATCGCGGCAAAAGTACCATCTACATATGCTACTTTCTGTGTATCTGTGTGCCATTTATAGTGCTACATTTTGTTTAATTAGCTTTAACTGGCTTGTCTGCACTGTTTACAGTTTCATGATCATTGGATGCACTGTGATTAAAATATGACCATTTCATAAATCAATTTCCAATTATTCTCATCAAAAGATCTCAATTGATCATTAAATTCAAGTAATGTTATGTTTATTCAGCATTTTTTACATTTGACTTATTTTGAAAACCAGCTAGATTAATATGTGGATCAATCTTTGTGTTTTTAAATGTAGGCAAGCTCAAACAAGGTGAGGGGTATATTGATGAGCACAAAACAAGCAAAGTCAAATTGATCGGAGAGATTTGCCAATGTATGTGCCACAGCCAAACCACCCTTGGTTCCACCAGAACTAAACCAAATATTGTGGACCTCACTTTGCCAAGAGAAGAGGTAGTGGCACAGCCTCAAAACCCTCCTACTTACACTGGTAAGCATCAGAACTCAAGCCACTGTTCATCTCCTGCAGTAAAGTATGAGAACAACACACTTTCCTTCTGTTACATGCTTGTTAGTGGCTTCACCCAAGAGTTTCGAGCCCACCAAGAGCCGATGTCTAGCCTCTTGCTCATATGAAAAGCTTCAGACCTCCTGTTCTGACGAAGAGAAGGACAGTGACTTCCAGCCTGAAAGAAAGCGCATTCGTAGCCCAGTTACAGTGCAGAAGGTACTTAAAAAATGTTTTTACCTAGTTCCCTTTTTAAGTTACCTGATGAATTCTGTTATAAAAAACTAGTTTGTAGTTAATTGGTTTTCTTATTGTTTATCTTCTCAGGGTCGGAAGAGGCCTTGTCGAGAGCATCGAGTTATCTCTGTAGATTCTGAGTCAGAAGAAGAGAGGCAAGTTCCTGAAAAACAGAGCTGGACCATGGAGCCAAGTAATCAAGCCCGGGCTGTGGCTACGGACAAGTCCTTTGACAGTTGTGTGAGTTCTAAGTATTGTATCCTAGTAGGCCACTGATACTTCAAACTACTTTGTTGGTAGTCCAAACAGCAATCACAAAACAGACTCACTACACATTTCTGAATCCTATAAAGAGAAAAATAGTCTCGTAAGACCATACGTTTTAGTTTAAGAGCTAAGTTTATAATACAATGATTTTGATGGAGTTATACTATTTAATTTAGAGTATATTGTAAACACATACCAGTTTTTTAATGTTGTTATACGTAACTGAAACCTGCACAACTCCCTTTGTGTAAAACTAGAGCAAAAGATGTGGGTTTTGAAACTTCACAAAAAAAATGTATTCCAGGAATTGTGTGTTGAATAAAATCTATACTCTGATTCGTTCTTAGCGTACGGCATTTATGTCAAACATGCCCAATGCATGGATGGGGAAATAGTTTGTTCGTTCATTCATTCATTCATTCATTCATTCATTCATTCATTTTTTTTTTTTCTTGTGCTGTCCTCTCTCTTCATGCAGTCACTGATGCCCTGCTCCATGTGTTGCTGTTACCTGGTTAAGAGTAATGAGAAAGCTGCAGAGGAAACCCCTGTACAAGACAAAGGAAACAAAAAACGGATCCCCAAAATCTTCTTTGGCACTCGTACACATAAGCAGATCTCCCAAATTACTAATGAGCTAAAGCGCACTCACTACTCCAGTGTGCCCATGACGATCTTGTCCAGCAGAGACCACTCGTGTGTCCACCCAGATGTGATACAGCGTTCCAACCGCAATGAACATTGCAAAGAGCTCCTTGATGCCAAGAATGTGAGTATGCGTCTCTCCCCTCCAAATCGGTTCAAACATACACATTGAAATTTACACACAAGTCTTGTCACGTACTGTATGTACTGCTAAAAGTAGATTTCTGTCTAAAACAAAAGGTATTAAGTACCTACGTATTTGAGTCCGTATACTGCAAAGTAGGGCTGGGCAATAAAACGATAAAGATAATTATCCAAAACATTTTCTTCAATATAAATTAAAAAGGTCTTAACGTTTTGATATTGATTTCCATTGTAGAATGTAAGCATATACTACGCTTGGAATTGGCTGGAATATGGCAGGAATATGCCATACTCTAGTGTTTTGGTAGAGACGTAACAGAAGCAGACAAGATCAGTGCCCGTTTAAAAATTAGGAGTGCCCTTACAATAACTGGTCAACCCGCAACAAAGCCGAATACATCTCCACTCGCTCAAACAGCAGCAACATTGTCAAAAAAAAACTTAACTCTGGCTGATTTTGAGTACTTACATTTTCGTGCAGCAATGCCAACAGTTCGACCTCTAAGTAGAGGTGTGCATCTTCACTGGTCTCACCATTCGATTATGATTCACCTGTCAACAATTCAAATGAATCTAGATGCATCTCACGTGCATTCTCGATTTTCTATATTACTGCATGTGACTACTTTTTCATCAAATAATACTAGCAGCCAATCAGACAAGTGTTTCCCCTACAATGCATTCAACCACTGGTGTTACGAAATTCATCATCATCGTCATCCGCTTTGTCCGGGGTCGGGCCGCGGAGGTAGCAGTTCCAGCAGGGCATCCCAAACTTCCCTTTCCCGGGCCACATTAACCAGCTCTGACTGGGGGATTCCAAGGCGTTCCCAGGCCAGTGTGGAGATATAATCCCTCCACCTGGTCCTAGGTCTGCCCCGCGGCCTCCGCCCAGCTGGACGTGCCTGGAACACCTCCCTAGGGAGGCGGCCAGGTGGCATCCTTACTAGATGCCCGAACCACCTCAACTGGCTCTTTTCTACGCAAAGAAGCAGCGGCTCTACTCCGAGTCCCTCACGAATGGCTGAACTTCTCACCCTATCCCTAAGGGAGATGCCAGCCACCCTCTGGAGGAAACTAATTTCCGCCGCTTGTATCCGCGATCTCGTTCTTTCGGTCATGACCCACCCTTCATGACCATAGGTGAGAGTAGGAACGAAGATAGACCGGTAGATGGAGAGCTTTGCCTTCTGGCTCAGCTCTCTCTTCGTCACAACGGTGCGATAGAGCGACTGCAACACCGCACCGCTGCTCCAATTCTCCGGCCCATCTCTCGTTCCATTTTACCCTCACTCGAGAACAAGACCCCAAGATACTTGAACTCCTTCACTTGGGGTAAAGACTCATTCCCTACCTGGAGTAGACAATCCATCGGTTTCCTGCTGAGAACCATGGCCTCAGATTTGGAGGTGCTGATCCTCATCCCAGCCGCTTCACACTCGGCTGTGAACCGATCCAATGACATTGACACATGACACAATGAATAAAATGACACAAATAATGTTTATTAGAAGATAATATTTGCGTATTAGAGTGGTGTGATATATTATAAAACAACATGCATCACATAATATCACCCATGTTATTTAAATGACCAAAATGTATCAAATGGACAATAATAAAGCGATAATCATAACAAACAACCACTGTATGGGCAGTGTTGTGCTAGATACTGGAAATTTGTATTTAGTTACAGTTACTCGTTATCTCTTTAAAAAGTAACTAAGTTACTTTAAGGGAGAAATAGGTAAAGTAATGCGTTACTGACGTTAGTAACTTTTGCGTTACTCAAACTCTGAAGTTTAGGCTTTATTTTTTATACTACACTGCAAACTTGTGATCCTTTTGTGGAACTTTCTACTAACAAATAGGCCCCAATAATTGGAATGAGGTTGTATTGTGGGCTGTGTCAGAATTAACTGGCATGTAGTCACTAGACCGGAGTAATGCGTAACCACATTCAGCATATAGGCATGTGGACGTTAACCTGTAAATAGAGAAGGCTGCTAATTCTAGCCAAACTCTGCACACACATCATAACATCGTTTACCGCCCCAACCCGCATACGCTATGATTACGCTAACTCTACTCATTCAATGTTGACAGCCACGGATTGGAATATGCTGTTGATTTTTATAAAAATGTATTCTCATTTCAAACGTCATTATTTTCCACCTACGTAATGTCTTCGGTGTAGGGTTGTTTTTGACACAGTATCAAAACAACGTAGCGATGTCTTTCAGCTTGTCACATTATCTTTTCGTCCACCCTCTCGAGCTAGGTTAGATTGAGCGTTCAAATTATACTGACGGAAGCGTCATTTACAATCATAAAGGGGTAAATGGTGGAGAAATTTTAAATAAGATATATTTTTGTATATGTATTGCAGTTCTGCATGTATTGCATTGACATTATACATTAAAGAGATTTTATAGCTTAATTAAATGTTTGTTCTTCATGGTTCAACATATTTTGGTAAATCTCCACAAAAACATTTGTGACTTTTCTGAGTTTTCCTAATTTTAGTCAACTAGTCTAAATTTAAACTTTCGTTTAAACGTCAGGGAAATTAGTCGTTAGGAACATCCCTAATCTGCATAGAAATTCTTTACAGTCTTTTACAGAGGCACATATATCATTAATATAAAGTTTAAATAATGTAGGACCTAATACCGAACCTTGTGGCACACCATTTTCTATGGCTACAACCTTTGATTTCAAACCTTTAGCATCTATGCACTGTGTTCTATCAGAGGTAGTCCTGAAACCATGTAAAGGCTGCATCATCAAATCCCAGCAAGGCTAATCTCTCCAGAAGTAATCTGTGATCAACTGTATCAAAATCCTTTGACAAATCAATTTGCTAGACATGGGAGTTTGAAAATAGGTCTTTAATTATTGAAGTTACTTTCACCCCCCCCCCCCCCCCCCTTTATGTAAAGGAGTAACCAGAGCTGATTTCCATATTTTAGGTATTAAACCAGAAGAGATTGTTAAATAAAAAATATGTGTCAGGGGCTCGGCTATGAAGAGGGCAGAAAGCTTTAGCAGATACGGGTCTAATTGATCTGCACCCATAGAGCTTCTCATACACTTGAAATTGCATAGGGCATGTAGAACTTCCAAGCAATCAAATTGTCTCAATGAGAAGGAACCACCATTTCCATGGGAATTAAATGGGAATATCTATTTTTCTACACCATTGTAAACGGCATCTCCTGGTGCCATTTTTGCACCAATAGCTCTACTGTATTCTTCAAAAAGTGGGCAAGATTTTTTTAAGTGACGGTTCAAAGCATCATGAATCTCCTTTTGATCGGTTTCAGGACTGGAGTCAAGCATTATTTGCTGGAGGAGACAGGATCAAACACTGCCTTTAAGTGATTTTACCACTTTCCAGAGTTTTTCTGAATTGTTTCCACATTCAGATAAATTGTTCAAATAATATGTAGATTTAGCACTTTTCACCACGTACATACATGTATTTCTAAGATATCTAAATGTTTGCCAGTCCACGTCACAAGCAGTAGATCTAGCCAAAGCCCAAGCTTTGTTTCTCTGTAATATTTTCTCCTATTTCATAAGTATACCAAGGATTGCATCTATTTTTTATTCTACATTTCTAAGGAGGATGTTTTGTTTGCTAACGAATTAAAAATAGTGAGAAAATATTCCAGGGCTAATTTAGCATCTGGAAATAGAGCTATAGATGACCGATCACTGTCATACAAGTCACGTAAAAATGCCTGCTCAACAAATTTCTTAAAAGTTCTCTTACAGACATACCGAGACCCAGATCTCTTAGTTTTAGTGTCTCTAATACAGCTAACTGGACAGTGATCACTAAAATCTATTGGGAACACACAGGAATGTGTGTATTTATGTGGCCTATTTGTCAGTATCAGATCCAACAGGGAAGACTTAAGATTCCTCATATTTGGCCGTGTGGGTTCTGTGATTAATTGCGTAAGATTGAACTCATTACACATGTTTCAAATCATCAGCGGCTTTGGACATCCAGTCCCACGTTAAAGTCCCCCATAATAACAGCTTCAGAACTCATCAAAGATATAAGTAACTCTAAAATTCTAAATAATTGGACGCAGACATAAGTGTTGGCTTCTTGCATAAATATAGCACCAAGCTTTATTAACCTACAGCTACAGTGCATCCGGAAAGTATTCATACCCCTTCACTTTTTCCACATTTTATTATGTTACAGCCTAATTCCAAAATGGATTAAATAAAAAAAAATTCTCAACATTCTACATACAATACCGCATAATGACAGTGAAAAAAGTTTTTTAGAATTTTTTGCAAATGAATTCAACATAAAAAAATTAAATATCACATGTACATAAGTATTCACACCCTTTGCTGTGACACTCAAAATTGAGCTCAGGTGCATCCCGTTTCCACTGATCATCCTTGAGATGTTTCTACAACTTGATTGGAGTCCACCTGTGGTAAATTCAATTGATTGGACATGATTTGGAAAGGCACACACCGGTTTATATAAGGTCCCACAGTTGACAGTGCATGTCAGAGCACAAACCAAGTTATGAAGTCCAAGGAATTGTCTGTAGACCTCCGAGACAGGATTGTATCGAGGCACAGATCTGGGGAAGGGTACAAAAAAATGTCTGCAGCATTGAAGGTCCCAACGAGCACAGTGGTCTCCATCATTCGCAAAGGGAAGAAGTTTGGAACCACCAGGACTCTTCCTAGAGCTGGCCGCCCGGCCAAACTGACCAATCTGGGGAGAGGGGCCTTGGTCAGGGAGGTGACCAAGAACCCCATGGTCACTCTGACAGAGCTCCAGTGTTCCTCTGTGGAGATGGGAGAACCTTCCAGAAGGACAACCATCTCTGCAGCACTCCACCAATCAGGCCTTTATGGTAGTGGCCAGACGGAAGCCACTCCTCAGTAAAAGGCACATGACAGCCCACATGGAGTTTGCCAAAAGGCACCTCAAGGACTCTCAGACCATGAGAAACAAAATTCTCTAGTCTGATGAAACCAAGATTGAACTCTTTGGCCTGAATGCCAAGCGTCATGTCTGGAGGAAACCAGGCACTGCTCATCACCTGGCCAATACCATCCCTACAGTGAAGCATGGTGGTGGCAGCATCATGCTGTGGGTTTTTTTTTTTTGCGGCAGGAACTGGGAGACTAGTCAGGATCAAGGGAAAGATGAATGCAGCAATGTACAGAGAGATCCTTGAAAACCTGCTCCAGAGCGCTTTGGACCTCAGACTGGGGCGAAGGTTGACCTTCCAACAGGACAACAACCCTAAGCACACAGCCAAGATAACAAAGGAGTGGCTTCAGGACAAGTCTGTGAATGTCCTTGAGTGGCCCAGCCAGAGCCCAGACTTGAACCCGATTGAGCATCTTTGGAGAGATCTGAAAATGGCTGTGCACGGACACTCCCCATCCAACCTGATGGAACTTGAGAAGATCTGCAAAGAAGAATGGGAGAAACTGCCCCAAAATAGGTGTGGCAAGCTTGTAGCGTCATACTCAAGAAGACTTGTGGCTGTAATTGCTGCCAAAGGTGCTTCAACAAAGTATTGAGTAAAGGGTGTGAATACTTATGTACATGTGATATTTAATTTTTTTATTTTTAATACATTTGCAAAAAATTCTAAAAAAGCTTTTTCACATTGTCATAATGCGGTATTGTGTGTAGGATGTTGAGAACATTTTTTTATTTAATCCATTTTGGAATTAGGCTGGAACATAATAAAATGTGGAAAAAGTGAAGAGGTATGAATACTTTCCGGATGGACTGTATACTGCAGTGGACTTTATTTGCATTCAGTGCGTTCCTTAATTTCTATTGTAACCATTTGTGTCTCATAACCCAGGGTGTGTCGTGCCGGTACTATCACGGTGTGCACAAGATGCGGAATCAAAACACACTGCAACAAGATCACGGGTTACACCAGGCATGGGACATTGAAGACCTGGTGCAGCTTGGTGGATACCTACGAGCTTGCTCATATTATGCTGCCCGTGAGCTCATGCAGGATGCACACATTGTCTTCTGTCCTTACAACTACTTGCTAGACCCCCTGATCAGAAAAAGTGTGAGTATGCATTAAAATATTTATCTCGTTGAGCTGAAGCTTTTTAAACTTGTATTATTATTTAAAAAGTATATGAGTAAAATAGCTTTTAGCCTACTGTTGTGCGCTTACTCTTGTCAGTCTGAAAAACTGTTTTAAGGCGAGACACCACAGGTGAATAGGGTAAAAACTTGAAGTTGATTACTTACAAAAACGTATTGAGGGGGGGCTACCTGGGTGTTGTGCACGCTGCTTATATCAATAGGTTAATAAAAAAAATAGCATGTGACTGCAAAACAAAGTTTAGAACATATTTATTTACATATATAGTGCCTCTGACCCAATACTTACATGGCCCATTGTATACTTGCTTCAGTGGCAAAGTTTGCTGCCAGGATTAACTTTTCTTGTTTATTTAAAGAAGAGCTCTAAGGTATCTGTTTAAGGAAACTCGCCTAGAGGTGGACCGTTGATGCTCAGTAGCATGCTCAGCATCTACTGACTGTCTACTATCTACTTGTTTAATAAAGTTACCATTGTGAATAAGTAGCTCTCACATCACAATTATTTGAACCAGTTAGAATGTTAAAATATTGTGGTAGCCACCACTAATGTAAAACAATTTTAGAACGAGAAGGTATTTCTTTCAATAAACTTTTATTAGAGCAGACTGTAATTGAGCCCCTCTCAACCCTAGTAAATAACAAAGTAACTAGACCATCCGACTAGCTTCCTCATCATCACGCATATTTTTCTTCTTATCTTGGAGTAATATTTTACAAACTCTTCTGAAAATGCAATCAAGAATATTTTTAATACATAGCTGTGATATTTAAATATTGTTGGCTACGTTTATTGAAGTAACGTTACCAGTAGGGCTATATTATGTTACTGACTTGATTATTATTATTATTATTATTATTATTAATAATAATAATAATAATAATAATAATAATAATAATTATTATTATTATTATTATTATTATTATTATTATTATTAATAATAATAATCAGTTTGCCATCAACATCAATAGAAAATAAATTGCATGTTTATTTAAAGAAGACGTAATGTTAGCTACTTCATTCTTTTTCTCTGGTAATGTAGCCTAATCTTATCCTCTGCGCTGTTCGTCACAGAGAATGGTGCACTTGTGCTGCTGTTTATTTGGTTGTCATGAATTCCGCGTTCCAGTTGAACAAAGTGGATGGAGCAGATGACCTTCATTTGAGTTTCAGTTACTTCATGACATTTCATAAAATTCTGAAGCCGTGGCGGCAATCATTTTACGGCGGTGGGGCACACCTGCAGAATGTACATAATGGAAACACTGGTGTAGCTGAGACCAGAGCTGTGTTCTAATTGCCTCAATGCCGTTGTTTCAATTTCCTCACACAGCCCTTGAGGATCTGTGGTGGCCAGCTGGTGACACACTCTGTGAAAAGGGTTTGAAAAGTGGTGGGATTATTTGAATTCCAGTGAGTGACTCAGTTCTGTTATAAGTGACCGGGTCGAATTTGAAGAAGAAAAAACCCAGAAAAATCACAGAAAAAAGACGAGAATGCGGCACAATTTTACCGGAACAGAGTGGTGAATCATCTGTGCCGTGCCGTCTTGTTGCATAGCTGGTTCAAGAACCTGCAGCAATAAAGTAGAGAAATCATCTCAATAAAGTCTCGTTTTTCATTTTGAATTAATGGCTGTGCCGAGAGCAGATATAGATGGGGTGTGACTCTTGAGAGGGAAAAATCCCACCTCCTATGACATTTACCTAGTCAGTTCAAGCACTTCCGATTTTAGTTGCCAACGGTGGCTGTGGTAAGTACAAATAAGAGCAATCATGTCGGTCCTTTAATTTTTATTCAAAGTGCTCATTTTGGGTTTTTGTACGAAACCGTATCCTGTGTTTTCCAAAAAACATACAGCATTGTTTATCCATTGTCTCTAGATGGAGATCAACCTGAAAGGGCAAATATTGATCCTAGATGAGGGCCACAACATCGAAGACTGTGCTCGTGAGAGTTCTAGCTTCACACTAAACCAGACCGCCCTCTTGACAGCCAGAGATGAATTGGACAGCATGGTCACTCAAAACATTCGCATTAGCAACCACCGGCCCCTTGGGGCGTTTTGCTGCAGTCTTCTCAAGTAAGTTACCAAGTTCAACAGAAGAGTTTGTTTATTTTGATGTTTTACAGTATTTTGTTTTATGGGATTTCATCCAGTTGTCTAAATGTGACCACGGCCATGGAAAGAGGGCTTGTGGCACAGGTTGGAAATATTCATCAGAAGCGTTTAAAATAGGGCTGTCAAATTTTATGCGTTAGCGCAAATTTGTTTTAACGCCACACATTTTTGACGCAGTCGTATATCGGACAGAAACTAGCATGCAATGAATAAAGAAAATGGTATTTTTGAATGGCAAGTTCAGCTACAAACCCTGCCAAATGGGTCTGTCGACAAGACCAAAGTTATTTACAGGTACTGTCGATTAAATTGAGTTACTACCGGATAGGGCTGACACCTTCTGGTTGATTAACTGGTCGACATGCTCTTTGTCGGCCAAATTCTCATTGGCTGATTAATCGCTGGTGTTGCTCTCATAACACTTTTTAATCCATTATTTTCGGGGCGGGAGGGATTTTCAGACCTGATGGATTTTATTTTTGTGTAAGAATATTGATAATGAATAATAATAATTGTATGGTTTAATAGACTATAAGACTTATAAAACAGGAAATCAGAACACCCCCGTTTTCAGAACTTTGAACTCGCCCAAATTTAGACTGTTTAGAAGACTAGCGAAACTTATTCAAGGTTTACTAGGCTAATTGTTGACACCATGTGGAAAAAGTCCTTTGTGTGGAAACATTTTATTAAAAAAGCAAGGCGTATCACATAAAAAAACGGTAGGCATATGTTTTTTTCAGGTTATCTGCTAGCATGCTCCGTCAACTTGTGTTTATCACTTGCTATGCTTTAAGTGTGAACATATCAGATTGGTATATTTCAATATGTTTGGTTAAATAAATAGCCTAAATGTTTTGTTTGAAATATAACTGCAGCAAAGCTTTAAGTTAAAAGTAGGCTAGCAGTAATGCAAAACAGACTGAAACAATCCAGGAACCCACACAGGTCAAGCATTTACCAATATGCTCTAATCACTTCATCTCTTGACGATTTTAAGCCCGACACGATGCATCTAAAAAAAAACACTCACTCACTGACAGTGCAAGCTTCACTCTAGCACCGAACAGAACAATTAGCGTCCAATGGGCTTGCGCTAGCGTTCAACTGCATGCCAAACCAGCTTTAATATCGGTGTTCTGACTAATAACACTGCATTCATTGTATAACATGTACATTAGTCAGCTAACTACTTCAGTATCAAAGCTCACTCACACTTCTTAAGAAAACCAGAATGTAATTGTGTCCAACCTCACATGGAGAAATCCAAAGGCTCGCAAGCGCGATGTTGAGTGCTTGGCTAGCAAATTGTAGGCTATTTAAGATTATGTTCTCCGGTAGTAACTAAATTTAATCGACAGTACCTGCAAATAACTTTGATCTTGTCGATCGACCCATTTGGCAGGGTTTTTGCAGCTAATCTAGGACAAATTTTCTCAATTTAATTACATTTGTTTTATATTTAATTCCCTGCCCATTGGATCAGAGGTTGATACGCACCACAACAGGTTTGTCAGGGAGGGAGTTCAGGGGAGGAAAATACATAGGCTAACACGAAGCACATTACTCTGGTCCTACTCACAAAATACTGTGTACTTTGTAGAGCTAACAGTCCCGTGGGAGTAGGCAATAGACGAGGCAAACAAAAGAAACTCCGCTTTGACGAACTAGCAGCCTGTAGAACAAAGGTATGTTAAGTGGAAGTGTATGCAGTGGTTTTGTGTCTATCAACAAGCAAACCTTTGAAGGGAATAATAGGGAGGCAAAGAATCTCGCCAGACCATAAAATCTGTGTCAAATATAGCAGAACGTAGTAGTCTGTGGCTAGGAAGGAAGGATCCAATATGAAACCAAGTAAATAACATGGGAAAAACCAAAGGAAGTGGGTTAATCAGGATTAAGGGATAAAGTCATCTTTCCTGCAAAGCGATTTGTAGCAAGTCTGCAGGAAAAGTCGAGAAAGAGCTTTCTTAAGTGACATTTCACAGTATCAGAGAGTTGCCACAAATAGCCTGCTGAAAAAGAGTAGGGATATCACCCATCTTAATAAAGCTTTTTTTTTCTTTTTGATTATCTGGCCTAGTCGAGAACGGATATAGTGGCTCTAATACCCCTTGCACACCGGATCGAACTCGCAGACCCGGGTTGTGTGTGTGTGAACAGCGGTGACGCGGGTCTTTCTCAGGAACAAAGTGCGGTCTGAATGGGTCTGACGTGGGTCGGACCCATGTTCCATAACCCCGGTAAGACCCAGGTCGTCTAAAAGGAGTATAAGAAATCAAAACTCACCACTGTGCTTCCTGTAGATGTTGGGACCTCAGTTCTACGAAACAATCGGAATGGAATGTGCCCCTTGAAATGCTTTCTGAAGTGCTCATATTGGATTATAGCATAGTGGATAGCAATACCGTTTCCAGTGTATTTGGAATTTTGAAAGGTCTTAAAAATGCACCAGATTTGTACACAAATGAGTGTTGCAGCAACTATAAGAACAGACGACTCTGTTATTGTTAGCCTTCTCGAAGGGGAGGAACATGAGCATGGGCCGGTGGTGGTTGACTTTGTGGCTTGGTGTGATGAGTCACTGCTACTTTTAAATGTGTCAAAAACAAAAGACATGAGCATTGAGTTTAGAAAGTCACAAAGAAGCCCACTGCCAACTGATATAAAAGGTGTTGATATAGACCTTGTGGATTGCTACAAATATTTGGGTATTGTTCTTAATAGCAAATTTTTTCCAATCCCATGTTGACGCTACCTCTGAAAATACTTTTTTTTTCTGAGAAAAATGAACTCAGCGTTTCTACTGAGATGATGACTCTCTTTTATAGAAGTTTTATTGAATCTGTTCTTGCATTTTGTATTACTGCACGGTTTGGAAACTAAAATCTGTCCAATAAAAATAGACTCGCCAGTCTTGTTAAAAAGTTTTGTTTGCCATCAAGATTTCTGGGGGAGAGTCCTGACAAGCTTTTGGACATTTATAAAAGACAGGTCCTTAGGAAGGCAAATGCCATATTGGACAGCCAGAACCATCCAGTCCAGAGGGAGTTCAAGCTATTGTCGCCGGTTCAGGGCTACTACTTGCAGGACCAAAAGACGCCATTTTCCTTTATCCCTAGTACTATTGCTCTGCTTAATGGTAGATGGCACTATAGCTCCATTTCTTGCACTATTCTTGTACTTTTGCCCACTTTGTACATTTGCTCACTTGCACTATTTTACATATTATTTGGTATGAATTTCCAATTTTCTGTCGTAGCTCTATGAATTACTTTTGTTGTGTTCATGTTGTCAATAATGTTGTTTTATGTATTCAATGAACCCTGGCTGCAAACCAGTTTTGCCCTAGTGGGATAATAAAGATAGCCTTGAACCTTGACCGGTATTTTCGCCCTTGCGTACACTGTGCGTGGTAAAATCTTTTCGCGAATTCTGGACGGATTTTAGAGTGACTCATTAAAATGAGTGGAACCAACAACACTCATTATGTTTGCAAGGGACATTTAAAGTCTTGTAATCTTGGAAATGAGTCTGAATCGAATTAAATACCCTTAGATTTTGTTTACACTTGCTATCAATGCTTTAAAAGGGGTAGTCACTAGGGTAGAGACAGTGCACACCAAACTTTCCACAACGGACATTCGACAACACTGCACAAAAGCATTGCTAGCTTACCCATATAGGTACATATTGTAGCTAGGCATACGTTTTTTGCGACCTTTAATAATACGTTTGGTCTTGCGTATAGTTAAATTGTATTAAGTTTTTAGCATTGAAATCCAGCTAGCTTGAAGCTTTAGCTGCCCTTGTAGATCCTCTACAAGTATTACATTTTTTCTCAGGTTCAGAATGTCACCACTGATATTAAGTAAGTAAATAAAGCCGGATTACCTAAAAGGTCTGAGCTAAATAAAAAATGGCCATCAGGGGAAAATCGTTTAAAAAAAAAGAAGACATAAGTAAACTCCATAGGAAACCATTAATGACTGCCTCTAGTAAATCAAATAAATTGTATTTGTATAGCACATTTCATACACAGAAGCAATTCAATGTGCTTTACACAAGGCAAGCATAAAAGCATACAAAGAAGAGGACAAAAGACCATTAAAAGAAACAGGAAATAAAATAATAAGAGAAAATAAAATTGCTAAGAATGACAAAACTCCCGTGGGATGAAGTATTCCTACTAATATGCAATAGAAAAAATATATGTTTTTAATATGGATTTAAAAGTAGTCAGGCTTCGAGCGAGTCTCAGATCTTCTGTAAATTGATTCCAGCTATTTGCTGCATAGTTGCTTAACACTGCTTCGCCTTTTTTGGTTTTAACTCTGGGGATGGTTAGCAGACCTGTCCCGGATGACCTGAGGGGTCTAGACGGTTCATACTGTATTAGCATTAGAGGCGTGGAAATTTCTCGATTCTTGGATGCATCGCGACGTGGATACATAGTTTGAAAATATAATAAAAAATATATAATTTCAATATAATTAATGGATTTCTTTGTTAATATATCAACCTACAAAAAAGTATAGCCTGCAGTCAATCTATTACTAAAATTAATCTATTGTTTTGAGGACATTAGGCTAACATTAATTCTGTAACAGCTGCTGCTGTTAGTGAGCTCGTCATTTACCCCCTTCTCAAGTGGCATAATTTGCCTACTCTAACATTCCTTTTAACTGCGTTTGGAAGTAACATAGCTAGCCTACATTTTTGTTAAAGGTCTACATGGTTGACTCGTGTTCCATTTCGGTCCGAAAACAAATTGTTTAATTACGTCGTGACTCGTGACACCCTGACAATTGAACAATGGAACTTTGAATGGGGAGCGCAAATTATGATGGAATTGTCTGCAAAATGAAAACGTTAGTATTTACGAGTAGTCCCAGAACCCTAACGTCAGTAACGTTATACAAATGGAATTTAATAATGCTATATAAGTACGCTAGCTACACTTGAACTCCATGGGAATAACGTTAACACCACATCCATATTGTGATGGCTAGCATTCGCTAACTCAAAACAAAAAACATTTTGCTTTTGACAACAATTTTGTAACAGTAGTGGTTGAATGTATTGTAGTGGAAACACTTATCTGACTGGCTTCTAGTATTTGATGAAAAACTAGCCACGTGCAGTAATATAGAAAATTGAGGCTGCATCCAGATGCATCGGGAATCGTTGGCAGGTGAATCTTAATCGAATCGAATCGTGAGACCAGTAAAGATGCACACCTCTAATTAGCATGTCGGTAATCTATTTTGGGCCCAAATTATGTAGTTACTTGTAGGTGAGCAACAGTATTTTAAAGTCAATTCTCTGACACACTGGGAGCCAGTGTAGTGATTTCAGAATTGGTGTAATATGTTCATATTTTTTGGTCTTTGTTAAGTCTGGCAGCAGCGTTCTGAGCAAGCTGCAGACGTCTAAGCGTTTTTTTTAGGAATACCCGAGAGAAGACCATTACAGTAGACCAGCCTACTGGTAATACATGCATAAATATTTTTTTCTAAATCTTGTTGGGACATGAGGCCTCTGAGTCTTGCTATGTTTTTGAGATGATAATATGCGGATTTTATTATCAAGTTGATTTGTCTGGCGAAATTTAGAGTCAATGATGACACCAAGATTCCTAGCTTGGTCCTTAGTTTTCAGTGACATGGACTCAAGATGTGTGCTAACTTTTAGCCTTTCCTCTTTAGCACCAGACAATCAGCTCAGCCTTTTCCTTGTTTAGCTGCAGGAAGTTCTTGCACATCCAGTCATTGACCTGCTCAATGCACTGACAGTGATTCTGTAGCCCTGTGGTCATTTGGTGAAAAAGCTATGTATGTTTGGGTGTCATCTGCATAACTATGGTAGGCAATATTGTTATCATGCATAATTTGACCTAGCGGGAGCATGTAAAGGTTGAATAGAGAAGGCCCCAAAATTTACCCCTGGGGGACTCCGCATGTCATGTTAGTGAGCTCAGATATGTGGTTGCTAATGGACTCAAAGTAGTTCCTGTTTTCTAGATATGACTTAGACCAGTTTAAGACCATTCCGGATAGTCCAACCCACTTTCCCAATCTTTCTAGAAGTATTTTATGGTCAATAGTATCAAAAGCAGCGCTAAGATCCAATAACACCAAAATGGAAATCTTGCCTGAGTCAGTGTTTAAATGGATGTCATTTAAAACCTTAATGAGAGCAGTTTCAGTGCTATGAAGTTGTTGGAATCCTGATTGGAAGGTGTCATAGCACCCAGTGGTGACTAAGAAATAATTTAGCTGTTGTAAAACAACTTTCTCGATATTTCTTATAAATGGCAGGTTTGAAATAGGTCTGTAGTTGCTAACTATTGAAACATCCAGGCCCCTCTTTTTTAGTAGATGTTTAATAACTGCAGTTTTCAGGGACTTTTGGTAAAGTTGCCTGATTGGAGAGAGCAGTTAACTATTTGCTGGGTTACACTGGGTGAATTCTTCAGAGATGCAAACTCCTCACCTTTTGGTGAAATTCTGAGTTTTGAGAACAAAATAGATCACCTACAAAACCTACCTTTAGAGTTTTAATGTGCGTATTGAGAAACACTTGTTTTCCCACGGCTTACTGCAACGTTTATCAGTAGCGTGAAGGAAGTCACGTTAATGGTGTGACATAATCAAGCATGGGGTCGAAATCTCTCTTCAGCCTTCAAAATAAGTATGTCTAAGTTCAATTTAGTACCACCAAAATACAAATTAATAATAAAGTGTTAAAGCTGATTTTTATCAGAAGAACGAGCACGTTTCACTGTAATTGGCCAATGAACTTTAAAATAGAATGTATAATTCTCATAATTTTTATTGTAAAATCTTTTTAAAAACTAATAGTTTTTGTTGGTCTGTAAATTTCTATATTTTTGTCCATTCAAACAGTTATAACGCATCGCATCTCATCGTATATATCATAGCTTTATAGAGCTTTCATATAGGGGTAACATAAAGTTAACCGCAAACATATGTAAGGGAACAGGGTCTTACTACTTTTTGATATGTGTAAAGGTATTTAATAAACGCTCTATCAATATTTATAGATTATTAATTAATTAATAAATTTATATTATAATCGATCAACTTGATTTAGAGTTACATTAAATAATAAAGGGGGCACCACCCAACGACTTTAGCCAATTGCAGGGCTCGATGGGAAACTAGGTCTAATCTTTGTATTAACTTTATTAAAGTAATATTAGTTTAATATTAACGTGAATACGAAAGTACAACGTTTCAGTCTCATTTCTGAAGTAGTAAATTCTTTAGTTGTGTGAATGGATGAATCATATGCAGAAGGAAACAGGAGTTTAAACAAACAATGACATTTATTTTTAATTCTAGGCAAGCTATGTACAGATATACAATGAATAAATGATAATGATCTAGGAATGTTAGCAGGTCAGGTAAGAAACATGGGTATGGACCTCTAAACAAAGCAGTATGAGGAAGCTAATTGCTATAATCTAAGCACCAAATGCAATGTATAAGATAGCGGAAGTTACTCTGTGACGAGGGGTTTGGTGCCTTAATGAGCGAAGGTTGTGCTTGGAAAGGCGTCCTTAGTAGCAGATATTCCAATGTTCTCGATGGAACGCGGCCTTGTGAAGCAGATGGCGTGGTTGATTATGTTTATGTTGTGCAATCATTTCTGATCTCGACAGGGATGATCTTTCCCTCTTCAAGATGGGTTAATCGCAAAGTTCTGTTCTGTTGAGTCTACTTTTATCAAACGGTCAAAGGGGGTGTGTCCCTTAACAAAGGTTTGGGGGCAGGCAGAAAGGTGACCACGTGGAATTTATAGAGCTTTGACTAAATCCATGTGTTTCTATTATCAAACTTGTAAATGTTCTACAAAGTTATGCAAAGTCTATATCTCCTTGTTGCGAATGTTTTAGTATCAAACAGTATGTATACTAGCTGGAAAAGAAGAATTATCTTCTATTTTAAAAACATAATTATACATTCAATAAACTCATATAATTACAAACATAATATTATTAATCAATTTTCATCATTGTCAATGTCATTATTCGATTAATTTGTTCAGTTCTTCCGTTAAGCAACCAATCTCTTAGTCCTTGGAAAATTCAGATTTGGTTGTTAGGGCAGAGATAAATTGGCTCTGGTAGAATTATCCCCCTTGAAGGAGAAAAGGGGCTTCCCCCCCTCCTTTCCTGGCATTCCAGGGGGTCCTCTGTCCAGACCCAAAAGGTATTGTTAAAGTTTTATAACCTTGTTCTCATGCAGAAAACCTAAAACCAGGCCTTGTTATCTGATCAAGATAACTGTCCTGTCTCTCTGGTCTGGAGAGCAATTTACACCCTCCTCAAGGACCAAATGGCTAGGGGGGGGGGGTTAGACATGTGAAGTTGATTCTCCTACACATAACGTGATCAGAGCAGTTTAGAGATGCAGCGTAAATTGCCATGACAATGTACCTTGGGTAAAACTTACCCACATTTCATAATACGGGTTAATCGGGAAGTGACACCCGACGTCACAAAAAGTTACTCTTGATGTTACTGGTTTAAGCCAGTTACCCTAGCTTCTTAGGTTCAAGGTTCAAGGTTCAAGGTTTTTATTGTCATATGCATAACGTTTACAGAGGCAAAAGTATGCAATGAAATTCTTGTGTCTCTTTGACACCTAACGCTAATGCAGACATTAATAGAATATAACAAAATAGGTCAATAAAATCTAATGCAAAATAAATAAAATCTAATTCAAAATATACAACTATGAGTTATAGAGATGACCGGTGTATGGGGTACTAAGGTGACAGAGTCCATATAAAGTGACAGTAAAAATTAAAGTGGCCTTATTGTGTGTGGGGTGTGGGGGTTCGGGTGTGATTGTTCAAAAGCCTGATGGCTTGAGGAAAGAAACTGTCCTTGAATCTGGTGGTGTGAGTCCGGATGTTACGAAACCGGCTGGCCTGAAGCAGCAGCAGGCAGAAAAGCTTGTGGCTGGGGTGCAGAGAGTCCTTGACGATCTTGCTGGCCTTCTTCCTGCTATGCTGCTGGTAGAGGGCTCCATGGAAGGCAGATCTGACCTGGTGATGCGTCGTGTAGCATTTACCACCCTCTGCAACGCCTTGCGTTTGTGTTGCAGCTGCCATACCAGGGTCGTGATGCAGCCACTCAGGAAACTCTCGATGGTGCACCTGTAGAAGTTGCAGAGTATCCTTGGGTCCATGTTGAACCTCCTTAGCCTGCGTAGGAAGAAGAGTCTCTGTCTAGCTGTCCTGGTGATGATGTCAGCGCGGGTGGTCCCAGGTGAGGTCCTCTCGCTGATGTGAACACCCAGGAACCTGAAGGTTGACTCTCTCCACCGCCGCCCCCATTGATGTTGATATGGGCGGGTCCCGTGCTCTGCCCTTCCTGTAGTCCACAATCAACTCCTAGTTTTACCAACATTGAGATGGGAGCTTGTTGTCCTGGCACCAGGATGCCAAGGCCTGACCTCCTCTCTATAGGCCGTCCCAATCACCGTTGGTGATCCGGCCGATGATGGTCGTACGTCAGCAAACTTGATGATTGTGTTGGAACTGTGTTTCGCCACACAGTCGTGGGTGAACAGTGAGTACAGGAGAGGGCTAAGGACGCAGCCCTGCGGAGCACCGGTGTTCAGAGTCAGGGTGGAGGATGTGGCAGTACCAACCCTCACTGCCTGGGGCCTGCCCGACAGGAAGCTCAGGATCCACTCGCACAGGGCGGAGTTAAGGCCCAGGTCCCTGAGCTTGATGGCGAGCTTGCAGGGCACAATAGTGTTGAATGCCGAGCTGTAGTCTATGAACAGCATTCTCACGTAGGTGCTCCTCTGGTCCAAGTGTGAAAGGGCAGTGTGGAGTGCTAGGGAGATGGCGTCATCAGTAGACCTGTTTGGCCTATATGCAAATTGCAGGAGGTCCAGTGTTTCAGGGAGGACGGAGGTGATAAAGCTTTTGACTAACCGCTCAAAGCACTTCATGATGGTGGAGGTGAGTGCTACTGGGCGGTAGTCGTTGAGGCAGAGGGCTTTGGATTTTTTGGGAACAGGAACAATTGTGGACCTCTTAAAGCACAGGGGGACCAGGGATTGGAGCAGCGACTGGTTAAAAATGTCTGTGAAGGCATCCGCCAGTTGAGCTGCACATGCCTTGAGGACCCGGCCTGGAATGCCATCAGGGCCAGGTGCCTTGTGTGGATTAGTCCTTTTGAAGGCTCTGCACACATCCGCTCTAGATATTGTTAGCAGGCAGGAGTCCTGGGCCTTTGGTAGTTCCACCGCCGGGGAGGTGTTCTCAAAACGTGCGTAGAATGTGTTGAGTTCATCTGGGAAAGATGCAGATGTCAACACAGCTCTGCTGGTCTTTTCCTTGTAGTCCGTGATGGCTCCAAGGCCAGTCCACATGTTCCTGGTGTTGGAGCCATTGAAATTAGACTCCACCTTATCCCTGTATTTAGACTAGCATTACGAATAGCTCTCCGTAGCTCGTACTTGGATTTCCTGTACTCGTCCGAATCCTCTGAATTGTGAGCGTCGGCCCGTGCTTTAAGCTTGGCTCGGACTTCCCCATTAACACAGGGCTTCTGATTCGGAAAGGCACGTACGGTAATCCTAGGTACGACGTCATCGATACATTTCCCAATGTAGCTTGTGGTGGTGTCCGTGTAGCAGTCAATGTTATTGTCCTTAAAGACAGCCCAGTCTGTCGTCTCGAAGCAGTGACGCAGGGCTGAGTCTGAATCGCTGGACCAGCGTTGTATGAACCTCGTTGACGGCCAATCTCGTTTCAGTTTCTGCCTGTAGGAAGGCAGGAGCAGCACTGATGCGTGATCCGATTTGCCGAACGGGGGGCGGGGAACGGCCTTGTAGCCATCCCGGAAGTGAGTGTAAACATTATCGAGCGTGTTGTTCCCTCGCGTTACGCAGCCGATGTGTTGATGAAATTTCGGGAGGACTTTCCTCAAGTTTGCGTTGTTAAAGTCCCCAGCCACAATAAAAGCAGCCTCTGGGCGTGAGGTCTCAGTCCTTTCGATAATCCCATAAAGATCGTCCAGCGCTTGGGTGGAATTCGCGTGAGGTGGGATGTACACTCCCGTGATAATGACCGAGGTGAATTCCCTCGGGAGATAGTATGGGCGACATGCTAACATAAGATATTCCAGGTGTGGGGAACAGCCTTTAGAAATGACCCCCACATCGGAGCACCACTTGTTATTTATCATGAAGCAAACTCCGCCGCCCCTACCTTTACCCGAGTCAATCGTTCGATCCTGGCGGTGAATGGAGGAACCATTTTGGGCGATAGCGAAGTCAGGGATTAGCGGGTTGAGCCAGGTCTCCGTGAAGGCTAGAATGCAACAGTTCTTTATGTCGCGTTGGAAAGCCAGCCTGCTTCTGAGTTCATCCAGTTTATTGTCCAGAGACTGGACATTAGCCAGGAGAATACTTGGGAGAGGAGGCCGAAGGGTTCACATTCACGTTGTGTTCTAATGTGCAAAAGTTGTTCTCTATCATACTTGATGATAGGGTTCTTGTGTGTGGCACACATCTTCCTGTACAAATATTTACAAAAATGACAAAAAAAATGCAAGAAAAGCGCTAAAGTGCATAGCGTAACAGGAGCGAGAGACCGTGCGACCGTCACCTATGGCGCACATAGCTTCATAGCATAGTACAGACCTCTGGTGTGAAAAGCTAGTTTTTGAATTGAACCCTCAAGCCCATGGCTGAATACTCTATTGCCAGACCAGAACTCCACTCCTGTTAATGTTATTTCAACAATATCTTAATTTTCTACCACCATTTTAGCTGGATCCAGGAGAGCTGCAGTGTGCTATCTGATCGGGACTATGAGACCTCCTGTAAGGTGTGGTTAGGAACGGAGATCCTTTGTATATTTCATAAGCTGGGTATCACGGCTGACACGTTTAGAATGCTACAGGTAAATATTTGCCATGATTTCTTCCTAGCTTTCCTGCTTACACACCCTTGTCACCTTTTTTTCTTAAATTGTCTATGTAGTTCTCCTAATTTTACTGTTTCACATGCTTTTTACACAATGATATTTTTTCTAGTAGCTGTTACAGTGATTATAGGAAGGAGATACACATTAGGGTTGTCTGAACATAGTTTACAAATTATATTATTATATATTAACATATTAATAGTTAATAAAGCAACGTTTTGTTCACATGGCTTTCTAATGTTGTGACCGTGCATATGACGTGCTCTCATGTTAGGAATAACGTAATCACAATTGTTTGTCATGATGCATTCATTTATCAGGACTCTTCTTTACTGGACATCCACAAAAGCTAGACTTCTCTCAGCTCTCAGTTTCTTATTATTTCTGCCTTTTTTATCTCACTTCTTTTTCATAATGGTAACCAAATTGATATTTAGTCTCTATTTCAATCCAATAGTCATTAGAAAGCATACTAAGATAGGACAAAATGTTGGTGTCTTTTTAACAGTAAGAATATTATAACACTATAGCATCACACTATTTTTAACACATCATTTGTCATGGTTCCAAAACACGATAAAATAATAACGCTATAATCACAAAATGTTCTGCACACACTTGGGTGTATTTCTGGCAAAGACTGCAGATATTAATGTTAGAAATTGAGAAAACCTAGTTTTAACATTATGTTTATCGTTGTAATCATGAAGTCAATGATTACATTACGTACATAACATTTCATAATATATATTTTTTTGAATATCTGAAAATTAAATATTTTTTATATTCTTTGTCTTTTTGGGCTTTTTCCCTTTTTTCCCTTTGCGATATTTAGAAGCATCTGGCAGCTGTCTTGGAGAAAGAGGAGCGAATAGGGGTTTCGAATGATGGAAAAGAAGACACTAGAAAGATCCCAACCATCAGCTCTGCCACTCAGTCTGTCTTTCAAAGTCTTTTTTTGGTGCTGGACTTTATCTACAGGGAGAACTGCAGGTCAGAGACCAATCTGTGCCACTCATGCTGAGATTTTATGACTTCTTGTTCTGATATATACAGTTAGGCCCAAAAATATTTGGACAGTGACACAATCTTCATGATTTGGGCTCTGCATGCCACCACATTGGATTTGAAATGAAACAACTACAACGGAATTGAAGTGCAGACTTTAAGGTTTAATTCAAGGGGTTGAACAAAAATATATGATTAAACATGTAGGAATTGTAGCTATTTTCATACAAACGCTCCTCATTTCAGGGGCTCAAAAGTAATTGGACAAATAAACATAACCCCAAGTAAAATGTTACTTTTCAATATTTTGTTGAGAATCCTTTGCAGGCAATGACTGCCTGAAGTCTGGAACCCATGGACATCACCAAACGCTGGGTTTCCTCCTTTGTGATGCTTTGCCAGGCCTTTACTGCAGCGGTCTTCAGTTATTGCTTGTTTGTGGGTCTTTCTGCCTTAAGTTTTGTCTTGAGCAAGTGAAATGCATGCTCGATTGGGTTGAGATCTGGTGATTGACTCGGCCATTGCAGAATATTCCACTTCTTTGCTTTAAAAACTCCTGGGTTGCTTTTGCAGTATGTTTTGGGTCATTGTCCATCTGTACTGTGAAGCGCCGTCCAATCAACTTTGCTGCATTTGGCTGAATCTGAGCAGAAAGAATATCCCTATACACTTCAGAATTCATCCGGCTGCTTCTGTCTTTTGTCACATCATCAATAAACACAAGTGACCCAGTGCCATTGGAAGCCATGCATGCCCATGCCATCACACTGCCTCCACCATGTTTTACAGAAGATGTGGTGTGCTTTGGATCATGAGCTGTTCCAATTCTCCTCCAAACTTTCTTCTTCCCATCATTCTGGTACAGGGTGATCTTAGTCTCATCTGTCCAAAGAATGCTGTTCCAGAACTGGGTTGGCTTCTTCAGGTGTTTTTTGGCAAAGTCAATTCTGGCCTTTCTATTTTTGAGGCTGATTAATGGTTTGCACCTTGTGGTGAATCCTTTGTATTTACTCTCATGAAGTCTTCTCTTTATGGTAGACTTAGATACTGATACACCTACTTCCTGGAGAGTGTTCTTCACTTGAGTGGATGTTGTGAAGGGGTTTTTCTTCATCATGGAAAGGATTCTGCGATCATCCACCACTGTTGTCTTCCGTGGACGTCCAGGCCTTTTTGAGTTCCCAAGCTCACCAGTGCACTCTTTTTTTCTCAGAATGTACCAAACTGTTGATTTGGCCACTCCTAACATTTCTGCTATCTCTCTGATGGATTTCTTCTTTTTTTTTCAGCCTCAGGATGGTCTGTTTCACCTCCATTGAGAGCTCCTTTGACCGCATGTTGCGTGTTCACAGCAACAGCTTCCAAATGCAAACGCCACACCTGGAATCAACTCCAGACCTTTTAACTGCTTAATTGATGACAGGTTAATGAGGGAAGAGCCCATGCAGCGTTGTTATTTTTTTTTGCAGCCTTCTGAGTCAATTGTCCAATTACTTTTGGTCCCTTGAAAAAGAGGCGGCGACGTATTAAAGAGCTGTAATTCCTAAACCCTTGCTCCAATTTGGATGTGAATACTCTCAAATTACAGCTGAGAGTCTGCACTTTAAGCCCATATTGATTATATAATTGTATCCTGAATATGTTTTCGTAAACAGCTCAAATAACAAAACTTGTGTCACTGTCCAAATATTTTTGGCCCTAACTGTAATATAGGCGCAGCTATGTCTGACAAAGCAGTTAAATCTTTAATAAGACTAAAACCACTCATTTTAAAGTATTGCCTGGCTAACTACTCTGTAAACTAAACTTAGACAGCTGCATAGACAATTTATTAATAGAGTACAAAACAAATCTTTAATCGTTAGATTCATTGACTAATCAAAAAAATCGTTAGGTGCAGCCCTAGCTGCAGGACAGAAGCTGGAGGGAGCTGTAACACCCTTGGTACAAATGTCAAATCCAGTAGAAATGGAAGGGTGGTCACACCAAATATTGATTTGATTTAGATTTCTCTTCTGTTCATTCACTTTGCATTTGCATAATTTATAAAAAAAACTATTTACACTTCTATTTTTGAAAGCATTCTTACTTTGCGGCATTTTCCCACACCTGCATAAAACTTTTGCACAGCACTGTATGTGTGTATATATATATATATATATATATATATATATATGTGTGTGTGTGTGTGTGTGTGTGTATATATATATATATATATATATATATATATATATATATATATATATATATACAGTGCATCCGGAAAGGATTCATACCCCTTCACTTTCCACATTTTATTATGTTACAGCCTAAGTCCAAAATGGATTAAATAAAAAAATGTTCTCAACATTCTACACACAATACCGCATAATGACAAAGTAAAAAAAAGTTTTTCGAATTTTTTGCAAACGTATTAAAAAAATAAATAAATAAATAATATCACATGTACATAAGTATTCACACCCTTTACTCAATACTTTGTTGAAGCACCTTTGGCAGGAATTACAGCCTCAAGTCTTCTTGAGTATGATGCTACAAGCTTGGCACACCTATTTTGGGGCAGTTTCTCCCATTCTTCTTTGCAAATCGTCTCAAGCTCCATCAGGTTGGATGGGGAGCGTCGGTGCACAACCATTTTCAGATCTCTCCAAAGATGTTCAATCCGGGTTCAAGTCTGGGCTCTGGCTGGGCCACTCAAGAACATTCACAGACTTGTCCCGAAGCAACTCCTTTGTTATCTTGGCTGTGTGCTTAGGGTCGTCGTCCTGTTGGAGGGTGAACCTTCGACCCAGTCTGAGGTCCAGAGCGCTCTGGAGCAGGTTTTCATCAAGGATCTCTCTGTACATTGCTGCATTCATCTTTCCCTTGATCCTGACAAGTCTCCCAGTTCCTGCCGCTGAAAAACACCCCCACAGCATGATGCTGCCACCACCATGCTTCACTGTAGGGATGGTATTGGCCAGGTGATGAGCAGTGCCTGGTTTCCTCCAGACATGACGCTTGGCATTCAGGCGAAAGAGTTCAATCTTGGTTTCATCAGACCAGATAATTTAGTTTCTCATGGTCTGAGAGTCCTTGAGGTGCCTTTTGGCAAACTCCATGCAGGCTGTCTTGCCTTTTACTGAGGAGTGGCTTCCGTCTGGCCACTCTACCATAAAGGCCTGATTGGTGGAGTGCTGCAGAGGTTCTCCCATCTCCACAGACGAACACTGGAGCTTTATCAGAGTGACCATCGGGTTCTTGGTCACCTCCCTGACCAAGGCCCTTCTCCCACGATTGCTCAGTTTGGCCGGGCGGCCAGCTCTAGGAAGAGTCCTGGTGGTTCCAAACTTCTTCCATTTGCGAATGATGGAGACCACTGTGCTCGTTGGGACCTTCAATGCTGCAGACATTTTTTTTTTTACCCTTCCCCAGATCTGTGGCTCGATACAATCCTGTATCGGAGGTCTACAGACAATTCCTTGGACTTCATAACTTGGTTTGTGCTCTGACATGCACTGTCAACTGTGGGACCTTATTTAAACGGGTGTGTGCCTTTCCAAATCATGTCCAATCAATTGAATTTACCACAGGTGGACTCCAATCAAGTTGTAGAAACATCTCAAGGATGATCAGTGGAAACGGGATGCACCTGAGATCAATTTTGAGTGTCACAGAAAAAAAATTAAAATCTAAAAATGGCTGTGCACCGACGCTCCCCATCCAGCCTGATGGCGCTTGAGACGATTTGCAAAGAAGAATGCGAGAAACTGCCCCAAAATAGGTGTGCCAAGCTTGTAGCATCATACTCAAGAAGACTTGAGGCTGTAATTGCTGCCAAAGGTGCTTATACAAAGTATTGAGTTAAGGGTGTGAATACTTATGTACATGTGATATTTTATTTTGTTATTTTTAATACATTTGGAATAAAATTCAAAAAAAAATTTCTCACTTTGTCATTATGCGGTATTGTATTTGGAATGTTGAGACTTGTTTTTTTTTAATCCATTTTGGAATTAGGCTGTAACATAATAAAATGTGGAAAAAGTGAAGGGGTATGAATAGTTTCCGGATGCACTGTGTGTGTGTGTGTATATATATATATATATATATATATATATATATATATATATATATATATATATATATATATATATATATATATATACTGTATATACACTGCTCAAAAAAATTAAAGGAACACTTTGAAAACACATCAGATCTCAATGGGAAAAAAATCATGCGGGATATCTATACTGATAGGGACTGGGTAATGTGTTCGGAATGAAAGGATGCCACATCGTTTGATGGAAATGAAAATTATCAACCTACCGAGGGCTGAATTCAAAGACACCCCGATAATCAAAGTGAAAAAATTATGCGGCAAGTTAGTCCATTTTGCTGAAATTCCATTGCAGCAACTCAAAATGCTGCTCAGTACTGTGTATTGCCCCATGTGCTTGTATGCACGCCTGACAACGTCGGGGTATGCTCCTAATGAGGCGACGGATGGTGTCCTGGGGTATCTCCTCCCAGATCTGGACCAGGGCATCACTGAGCTTCTGGACAGTCTGAGGTGCAACCTGGCGGCGTCGGATGGGGACCGAAACATAATGTCCCAGAGGTGTTCTATTGGATTTAGGTCAGGTGAGCGTGGGGGCCAGTCAATGGTATCAATTCCTTCATCCTCCAGGAACTGCCAGCATACTCTCGCCACGAGGCCGGGCATTGTCGTGCACCAGGAGGAACCCAGGACCCACTGCACCAGCGTAGGGTCTGACAATGGGTCCAAGGATTTCATCCCGATACCTAATGGCAGTCAGGGTGCCGTTGTCTAGCCTGTAGAGGTCTGTGCGTCCCTCCATGGATATGCCTCCCCAGACCATCACTGACCCACCACCAAACCGGTCATGCTGAATGATGTTACAGGCAGCATAACGTTCTCCACAGCTTCTCCAGACCCTTTCACGTCTGTCACGTGTGCTCAGGGTGAACCTGCCCTCATCTGTGAAAAGCACAGGGCGCCAGTGGTGGACTTGCCAATTCTGGTGTTCTATGGCAAATGCCAATCGAGCTCCACGGTGCCAGGCAGTGAGCCCAGGGCCCACTAGAGGACGTCGGGCCCTCAGGCCACCTCATGAAGTCTGTTTCTGATTGTTTGGTCAGAGACATTCACACCAGTGGCCTGCTGGAGGTCATTTTGTAGGGCTCTGGCAGTGCTCATCCTTTTCCTTCTTGCACAAAGGAGCAGATACCGGTCCTGCTGATGGGTTAAGGACCTTCTACAGCCCTGTCCAGCTCTCCTAGAGTAACTGCCTGTCTCCTGGAATCTCCTCCATGCTCTTGATACTGTGCTGGGAGACACAGCAAACCTTCTGGCAATGGCACGTATTGATGCTGATCCTGGAGGAGTTGGATTGCCGGTGCAACCTCTGTAGGGTCCAGGTATCGCCTCATGCTACCAGTAGTGACATTGATCCTAGCCAAATGCAAAACTAGTGAAAAACAGTCAGAATAGATGAGGAGGGAAAAAATGTCAGTGGCCTCCACCTGGAAAACCATTCCTGTTTTGGGGGTCGTCTCATTGTTGCCCCTCTAGTTTACCTTTAGGATGTGGTGGAACAAGAGATTCGCATCATGGATGTGCAGCCGACAAATCTGCAGCAACTGAGTGATGCTATCGTATCAATATGGACCAAAATCTCTGAGGAATGTTTCCAGCACCTTGTTGAGTCTATGCCACGAAGAACTAAGGCAGTTCTGAAGGCAAAAGAGGGTCCAACCTGGTACTAGCAAGGTGTACCTAATAAAGTGGCCAGTACTGAGTGTAGCTTGTGTTGTCAATTAAAGTTTTTATTTTTAGGTGCATTGTTTCTTAGGCTTAAAATCGTCACATTTATAAATAAATAGGTAGGCCTGAAGTGTTTGGATAATACAAGTGGATTGTAACAAGTAAACATGGTAAAATAAAAGCTTTGCTTTGTACCTTCACTCTATCTTCCTCCAACCATCTATTAAGTTTTGTACATAAATTATTATGGCTGTAGTGTTATAATCCATTAATGTTGTGGGTCGTTCAGACCCGCAAACACTGGGTGAGTAACAAAAACATGAACATCACATGATTGAGGGTTTAAGAAATGTAATTCACTGCGCAACCGAAGTAAACACACAAAATAGGATAATACTAATTTACAAGCCACTATATTTCAAATAAATATATTTCACAGCAAAAGTCACACATTATTTATGGAACGGAGTCCAGCCTGTGACACAATTGGTTTGTTTACTGTTAATAAAGTCTTGTGTTAGCACTCCCCCTGTGTTCAATATGAAATGAAGCTATCTGACAGTAACATTCCCAGCTGTCAGGATGGGTTCCTCCTGTTATGATAGGAAAATGTAGGGATTGCAGGCTGAAAATGACAGGACAGACAGGTTTTGGGGAAACAAGTCAGGAGTATGAATTTGACAGATGTGTGAGCTTTCCTTCTTATTGAACACAGGGGGAACATTATCTGACAGTAATATTTTTCACTCTCTGATTGTAACAGAGCTCTACTTTCAAAATGAAAACTCTTTCCCAAATACAATATTATGTATTGACAGAAAATAACATTAGTTGGTTTTGTCAATGAAGTCACAGGTTCTGTTTCCCCATTTTCAAAATGTAACTAGACAGTCATGAAATTCGCCTTTCACCTCTAGAATACGTTCTACAGAAAAAACTTGCTAAAGAAGTTAGATTTGAGCCTTGGCTCTCTCCATAGTATCTCAGTTGTACGAGCACAGCGTCTTGGGGTCAAGATTCTTGTGAATGCGCGCTTCCTTTGCCATTTGGACGGGGGCGGGGCTGTGGGGAAACAGCTCGACTGGGAAACGGTCTAATATACATTATCCACGACCTGTCGGCACTGGAATGGAATTGATAGGATCAAATATGTGGGCGTAGTTAGGGCGCCAAAAATAGACCTAGTAATAATAAGAATATGATTTTGGAATAACAAGATGTGAACGTCACCATTGACGCATCACTTAATTTGCTGAGCTACATGGGCTATATGTTCAATCAAAGCTGTCGAATGACAATGAGAAGCAGGAATTTGAGTTACATTACATTCATTTATCCAAAGCGACTTACAAAAAACAGTGCCTACAACATGAGAAGGTAAAAAAAACTGCATGTCAGGTAGGTAAATAAGTGCATCCCTGACCTAATCACCTAGATGAGAGCTAAGCAAGTGCTACGTTAAAGATCAGGAAACAAAACAGAACCATCGCAAACCAACTACAAACAATTTCTTTGTACAAACAATTACTTAGTATGTGAAGTAGAAGTTCAAGGTAGATGCAACGTTACATTTTAGAGCTGAAGTGGAGTCGAAACAAGTGATTCTGCAAGTTTAAACGTAAAGTGTTCAAAGACTTTGTTGTCTTAATGTTCGTTGGGAGGTCATTCCACTACTGATGGACAAGGACAGAGAAAAGTTGTGACCAGGGTGCCAGGCTGCCCTTTCCAAGGCATGAAGTGGCAGCAAGGCGACATCTGGCGGCAGAGCGCAGTGGTAGGGATGGGTTGTAGGTTCTGATCATCGACTGTAGATGGGAGGGTGCAGTTCCGGTCATTGCCCGATAGGCTAGGACAAGTGACTTGAATTTGATGCGTGCTGCTACCAGCAGCCAGTGCAGTGTGTGAACTAGAGGAGTGGTGTGAGTGAACTTAGAGAAGTTGAAGACCAGACGAGCAGATGTGTTCTTGGTGAGCTGAAAGAGTTTCATGGGACTAGCAGTCAACCCAGCCAAGAGGGAGTTACAGTAGTCCAGGCTAGGGATGGGCATTTTAGACCATATCACTATTCGAATATTCTATAAAAAATATTTCGGTTAATCCATTGACCGAAATAAAAAGATTATATGAAGAAAAAAATAGTTGTTTTTAATTTAAATGTTTTTTTTTTTTTTTTTGCTATAGCGCAGGTGTAATGTAGCCTGAAGGGCTTCCGTGATCTGGCCTTCGCTAAATAAACATATTCCTTTTCCAATTTCTGAACATTTCTTACTCTGACACATTTGGACCAATTTTCTTTGATCTCTGATCGGAGAGTCTGCGCTATAAAGCGCATGTGTTTGTATCGGTGATCCAGCGCACTAGGATAGAGTGCTCTCGTGCCTTCAGTTGGCATGCTGCCCGCAAGTTTAAACTACTTGTGTGGAAAGCAGGGAAAATGTATCTAATGCATTGAAATTGTGCTTTTTCTTTCTACTTTTTACATATTTCAATGGTATTGGTGTACACGTTATAAACAGTATGTTATCAAAATTGCTTATGAATAATATTGAAATTAAATTTAGGCAAGAATATAAAAAAATTAAAGCTGCAAGCAGCGTTTCACGGGTCCTAGCTGTATGGCAAGGCGTACAAGTAAAATGAAGGTTTTTGTTGCATGTTTTTTAATTTTCCAAATCTAACATCAGCGTGACATTTCAGAGCCAGCAAAAGAGGCACACAATTCAAATTGCTGACGTTTTTGGCATTTTTACACCAAGAAAGTTATATTTTTGGCATTTATAGCGCCCCCTAAAGGCAGATGTGAAATAGGCTTTGCATATATAATCAATGCAGCCTCTAGAGGCATTGTAGTAAGTTTCATGAGGATCAGACTTAGTTTTAAAATGTTATTACCATTTATTAGATACGACACGCCCATAAGGCCAACCATTGGTCCAATCACAAAATGCTTTTAATAGTTGACTTAGACTCTGCTCTAGAGCATATGTGTAAAATTTTATGCAATTTGGTCATTCACATCAAGAGATATAAATATGTGCCATTTATAGTGCCCCCTAAAGGCAGATGTATAAATGGCTTAGCATACATGATCAATGACGCCTCTAGAGGCAGTGTATCAAGTTTCATGAGGATTGGACAGAGTGTTACGGAGTTTTAATCATGTATGTTATAAGCCACACCCTTCGAATTTCATTGGCTTATAGCGGTCATGTGCTTTGGCCTGTAGGTCTGGTGTATACAACATTTCAATATCATGGTCCATTGATGCTACATGCCAAGTTTGGTGCAGATTGGACAAACCGATCAAAAGTTCTATTCATTTAAGTGTTGTTCACAAAATTCAAAATGTCGGAAAATCTATCCAGACAGACTTTAGGGGTCCAGAGGCTTTTTTTTTTTCCCATGTGGAGATGGACTTATGACCCAAATTTGGTGACTCTGTCATATGGTGTATGAGATATGGCCTTTCAAAGTGTGAAATTGTGTCACTTGTTATAGCGCCACCATCACACCAGTTTGGGTCATCTTTGGTTTGGGAGTAGCGGTTACCGGTACTGACCCGTGTGCAAAGTTTCAAGTTTGTAGCGTTTAGCATCTTACGGGAATTTACGCCAACGGAGGAAAACATTAATAATAATTAAAGCTGCAAGCAGCATTTCACGGGTCCTACCCGTGTGGCAAGGCGTACAAGTAAAATAAAGGTTTTTGTTGCATGTTTAACATGTTTTTTAAATTTTCCAAATCTAACATCAACTAAACATTTTTCAGAGCCAGCAAAAGAGGCACACAATGCAAATTGCTGACTATTTTGGCATTTTTACACGAAGAAAGTTATATATATATGGCATTTATAGCGCCCCCTTAAGGCAGATGTGAAATAGGTTTTGCATATATGATCAATGCAGCCTCTAGAGGCATTGTATTAAGTTTCATGAGGATCAGACTTAGTTTGACAATGTTATTACCATTTATTTGATACGCCACGCCCATAAGGCCAACCATTGGTCCAATCACAATCTTCTTTTATTAGTTGACTTAGACTCTGCTCTAGAGCATACGTGTAAAATGTCATGCAGTTTGGTCATGTACATCAAGAGATATAAATATGTGGCATTTATAGCGCCCCCTAAAGACAGAGGTAAAAATGGCTTCGCATACATGATCAATGACGCCTCTAGAGGCAGTGTATCAAGTTTCATGAGGATTGGATAGTGTCACAGAGTTATAATCATGTATGTGATAAGCCACACCCCGTTCAAATTTCATTGGCTTACAGCGGTCACGTGCTTTGGCCGATGGGTCTGGTTTATACAACACTTGAATATCATGGTCCATTGATGCTACACGCCAAGTTTGGTGCAGATTGGACAAACCGATCAAAAGTTCTATTCATTTAAGTGTTGTTCACAAAATTCAAAATGGCGGAAAATCTATCTAGACGGACTTTAGGGGTCCAAGAGGCTTTTTTTCCCCCATGTGGAGATGGACCTATGACCCAAATTTGGTGACTCTGTCATATGGTGTATGAGATAAGGCCTTTCAAAGTGTGAAATTTTGTGTCACTTGTTATAGCGCCACCATCAGGCCAGTTTGGGTCATCTTTGGTTTGGGAGTAGCGGTTACCGGTACTGACCCGTGTGCAAAGTTTCAAGTTTGTAGCGTATAGCATCTCACGGGAATTTGCGCCAACAGCGGCAAACATTAATAATAATAGGGAAGAATAAACCAATACAATAACTATAAGGGTCTACGCCCTTCGGGCTAGGACCCTTAATAATAGGGAAGAATAAACCAATACAATAACTATAAGGGTCTACGCCCTTCGGGCTAGGACCATTAATAATAATAGAGAAGTACAATAAACCAGTACAATAACTATAAGGTTCTACGACTTTCAGGCTAGGAACCTTAATAATAGAGAAGTACAATAAACCGGTACAATAACTATAAGGTTCTACGCCTTTCAGGCTAGGAACCTCAATAATAGGGAAGAATAAACCAATACAATAACTATAAGGATCTACGCCAGGGATGGTCAACTTTGGTGCTGGTTGGGGCGAGATTATTTTTCCTGCTATGAAGGGGCCGAAATATTTGGTTCCTACCCAAATCCCCCTTATCCTTCTCTCTCACACACATTCACTAACAGCACACCACTTCACTACTCATTTCATAATAAATTATCCAGGTAGCATTCAGCATAACTTCTTTGGACCTTAAAATAATGTCACCATATAATGAATAGTCATTTTACAAAAGTTCTTTACTTAACCATTTAGTTTCTTTAAAACAGTATTGCAAACCTGACTGTATTAGAATTTCTGTGAATCATGTTATTATATTTTTTTATAACCAAATAAAAGTTCCCACATTCAAGTGGCAAGTACTGCAGGGTGAACCATTTAATTATTTTCTTTAACAGTCACTTCAACCTTTAGCGCAAATTCAGGAAAACATCCATAGGCCTGTTCAAGTGTACATTCCCAACATTCAAGTGAAAGGCATATTCAAATGCAAGGTAGAGACATTTCCTTTCCTTCTTCAGACTACTACAAATTCAAATGAAACAAAATATGCATTTAAAAACATTAACCAAAAAGTTCCCACATACATAAGTGATGAGTAGGGTGAGTGCTGTTTTCTTTTTCTTTTGAATTAGGGTCCAGTTGACTGTGTTAAGGCTTAAAATTAGTTAAAATACTCACACACTGCCCTGTCTAATGGGACATTTGTGGCCTAGTCTGCTGACGCACAATGGAAGGCACATCGATGTCAATGCTGTACATCCAATTTGCATCAGGTGAAACAGTGTTTCGTCTGAGAGCTTTTTTTGGAATCCGTTAACATGACCATAAAGATCTGAAACAGTGTGATATCTGCCTTGTAATTGCAAATTCAACCGATTGAGGTGTTGTGTGATATCCGTGAGAAAAGCCAAGTCAGACTAAAACCTTGTATCACGCAATTTCTCGCAATAGTGACTTGTGTCCACACTAATACTTCCCTCCAGAAAAAGGGGTATTTCCAAACGTAATGCGAAAAACCGCTCCAGACACTTTCCCTGGCTCATCCATCTGATCTCCGTGTGCAACTGCAAATCACCATACGCTGCATCCACCTCTTCCAGAAATGCCACAAACTTTCTGTGATTGAGCGACCTGTTTCCTCCTCGTATCAAATTAGCAACCTTTGTTACAACCTTTGTGTCCATTACGTGACTGAAGTGCAGCTGCTTTCCACAGAGGTCCTCCTGAGATAAAAAATAATAATACATACAAACAAATCAAACCAGAAAAATAAGATGTATTCACTTGCTAACTACTTGGACAGAAAAATAATTTGCTACGCATACCAATTCAAATTATACAAAAATATTGAGGATGGAACATACCTGATGTATGATACAGTGAAGTACGGGACAGATCACGCCACTGTGTTGTAGCAATCCTGCAAATCCAGTGAGTCGGCCTTGCATGGATGGAGCCCCATCAGTAACGACCGCTGAAAGTTTATCAAAGCCCCCGTATTCCGTGACAACATCCTTGACCACAGCAAAAATATCAGATCCCTTCGTTGTGCCATGTAACCCCACACATTTTAACAATTCCTCGTGCACATGGAATGTGCTGTCAATGGCTCTTGTGTAGATGAGTAACTGACTAACGTCGGTCATATCTGTGCTCTCATCTAATGCTATGGAAAAAGATGAGCAGTCTTTCATAACTTGTTTTAGTTTCCCGTCAACATGACTCTGAATATCAAAAATCCTCCTGGTCACTGTGCGACGTGAAAGAGAAACGGCTTCAAAATTTGTGGCCATGTTTTCGTCTCCAAAGGATTTAGCCATCTGAACCGCACATCGTTTTACCATCTCTCCGTCCGACAGTGGTTTCTTTGCTTTTGCAAGTTCGAGGGAGACAAGATAAGATGCCTTTAAACTGGATTCCTGTCCTGTAGTGGCTCTTGTGAAAAAGCTTTGTTGTTTGTTGAGCTTGCTTTTTAAGTTTGAAATGATAGCAGCTCTAGCCTCACCAGTGTACTTCTGATATTTATCTTTGTGTTGGCTGTAGTGCCGACTCAAGTTGAATTCTTTCATTAGATACATTTTGCATACACACCAAACATTGCGGTTTACCTCTGTATTCCGTAAAAAGGTAATTGCTTTCCCATTTTGCTTGGAAAACACGATTTTCGTCGTCAAGCTTTCGTTTGCTCTTTTTTATGGACGCTATCTTCTCCGATCTGAGAGCACAGTACACTTCGTTGAGCAAGGCCGAGCTATACTATAATTCTAGCACTCCCCCTATTGGGCAAAGTTAGTATTAGTTGATTATAAATATTGTCGAAGAGTAGAAGATCCCCCTAGCGGTCAATGTTACTACATGAAAAATGTATCACACATTTGGTGTAATAATTGTTAATCATTTTGAAATTGTTTGGCGGGCCGGATAGAGGGTTGGTGCGGGCCGGATGCAGCCCGCGGGCCGCCAGTTGCCCATCCCTGGTCTACGCCCTTCGGGCTAGGACCCTTAATAATAGGAATGAATAAACCGGTACAATAACTATAAGGGTCTACGCCCTTCGGGCTTGGACCCTTAATAATAGGGAAGAATAAACCAATACAATTACTATAAGGGTCTACGCCCTTCGGGCTAGGACCCTTAATAACTGCAGCTATATTCGAATACCCACATCATTTCGAATATTCGAATAATCGTGCCCATCCCTATTCCAGGCGCGAGATGACAAGGGCCTGGACACTGACCTACGCTGCCTCTCTTGTAAAGAAGGGCCATATCCTCCTGATGGAACCTGCAGGAGCCCGTTACTGCCGCAATGTTAGCTGAGACGACAGCTGGTCATCTAGGGTGACCCCCAGGCTCTTTGCCGCACTAGAGGAGACCACAGTGTTATCAACGGTGATGGTTAGGTCTTGGAACGGGCTGGAGTTCCCGGGGATGAAGAGGAGTTCTGTTTTGTCAGGGTTGAGCTTCAGGTGGTGAGCTGCCATCTACGCTGAGATATCAGCCAGGCATGCGCTGCACCACGTGGACTGTCATCCGTGTAGTAGTGATAGGACAGGCCATATGAATGTATGACTGAGCCCAGTGACTTTGTATATAGAGAGAAAAGGAGAGAACTGCTGGATCACAAATCAATCCAGCAATGCTGTTCAGTCTGTAAGGCAAATAACTTTTCTCTATTTACAATTATTTAAAAAAATTTAACCTTAATATGTAGTCAGTGGTACAGTAGTCAACATGGTCTCTTGAGGAAATTTTGACTGCATCTCGTGTCAGTGGATGAAAAAATGCCCATTCTTAACCAATGCGAGTGGCTGACAATGATAAGTGCATTTTTATGTTTACTAGTAGGGATGCACTCGTGCTACAGTATCTCTTCTGTGGGATCAGACCAGACGGGCTAGCTTTCGCTCCCCACGCGTATCAATGAGCCTTGAAAAGGGATTATTGGTTTCACCTGTCCCTTATGGACAGGGAATTTAAGTTCCAGTTCTCCTGTGTTGTTTTGTTAATTAATTTCCTTCGCTGCATAATGTGTGGATTTCCTGTTCTGTTTCCTGTTCCAAGTAAAGGCAAGTCTCCTGCCGGAGCTTTATACTCTCTCCTGTTTTCCTGCCTGGTTCCTTGTGGACAGTTTCTAGAATTATTTTAGTAATGTGTTGCCCAACTCTGCTCTTGAACCTAGTATAGCCTACTAGCCCCGACACCTATAGGGTTTTGGGTTCACCAACCATTGCAAGAAATATCTGTGGGAAAGTTACATCCAGTGATTAAATAATTACACTCTTAGTTAAGATATTTCACATTAAAACATATAATATCCCCACAGTACAAACCTGGTAGCTTTATGAGATCTTTATCTAATGCATACACCACATTGTGCTTGGCGAGAAAGTTTGGCAATTCTAGTTTCACACTGATGATGGCACCTCTGTGTGCGCCCATGACCCTGTTCACCGGTTGTCCTTCCTTGGACCACTTTTGGTAGGTACTAACCACTGCATACCGGGAATACCCCACAAGACCTGCAGTTTTGGAGATGAAATGACCCAGTCGTCTAGCCATCACAATTTGCCCCTTGTCAAAGTCGCTCAGATTCTTACGCTTGCCCATTTTTCCTGCTTCCAATGTCCAACTTCAAGTTGACTGTTCACTTACTGCCTAATATATCCCACCCTTTAGTGCATCCTGGTGCTATCTCTTCCCCAGGTACTAAAAGGAAACATGATTCATCAGACCAGGCCAACTTGCACTATGGAAAGAAGGCAAGCTGGCGGAGGGAGTGTGATGCTCTGGGCAATGTTCTGCTGGGAAACCTTTGGTCCTGGCATTCATGTTGATGTTACATACCATATACCTAAACATTGTTGCAGACCAAGTACACCCCTTCATGGCAACAGTATTCCCTGATGGCAGTGGCCTCTTTCAGCCAGATAATGCGCCCTGCCACATGGCAAAAATTGTTCAGGAATGGTTTGAGGAACATGACAGAGTTCAAGGTGTTGACTTGGCCTCCAAATTCTCCAGATCTCAATCCGATCGAGCATCTGTGGGATGTGCTGGAACAAGTCTGATCCTTGGAGGCCCCACCTCGAAATTTTCAGGACTTAAAAGATCTGCTGCGAACGTCTTGGTGCGAGATACCACAGTACATCTTCAGAGGTCTCGTGGAGTCCATGCCTCGACGGGTTAGAGCTGTTTTGGCGGCACGAGGGGGACCTACACAATATTAGGCAGGTGGTTTTAATGTTGTGGCTGATCGGTGTGTATATAACTATGACAGCGATATGACAACACGAAGTACATACATAAAACCGTTAGCGTTAACCTCCGGTAGTGAACGATCCAACGATTAGCTTTAGGGCACTTTGTATCGCAATTCATGTTTTATGTTACCGATTTGAATCGTCACATATTTGCATCGCGATATAACTATCTCACAAAGTATCGTTATATTACTCGTTTGCAGCAGCAGTAATCATTATGCAGATTTTTTTCGACACGTTCTGCATCGTCAACACTTCAGTCAATGAGTATTTTCAACATACATTTTGTTGACCAAATGAACTCTACCTGAAACCAGCTACAGGCTGCTTAAAATGAATAAATAAAATTCCAGAGGCTAATCGATGTAGAAATAATCTGAAATGCATTATTAATTATTAACAACATAACAAAGCGGCACAATGTGTCATTAAGAGTAGTAAAATTAAATGTTTTACTACAAATGTAGAACATTTTAATTATACTTTACCTTTTTAAACATTTGAAACCTTTTGCTATAAAGTTGTATTGGAATGAACGTCCATTTGCATTTGAAAAATCGACTCTTCATATTTTATTCTTTAAGGGAGCGCTGACATAACCATAGGTTGTAAGCGGGACTATTACTTTTTCTCTTAAGATATAGGTGTTTCATAGCTTCTTATTAATAACATTGACTGCGTATTCCAATGTTTTTCCTTTTAAGGTCCCCTAGTGTTAGTATTAGATTTAGGTTCAAGACCTGATCAGATCAATTGTAAAAACAAAAAGGTTATAATATGTAAGCAAATATTTTTTATTAACCTTTGTAAGCTTCAAACATTGTAACACTGGTTGGAATGTCTTAGTTACGAATGGCTTCCTAAAGAATGCATTTGAGTTTTTTCATTAATATCCTTCAGAAGTACAGGAAACTTATACCTGCACATCTGGGCAGACCACATTAACGTTTTTGCTTGCCTTTGCATTCAGGTTTGCAGAGGATTACCGTGTGGCCCTGCAGCAAACCTATGCATGGACTACTCAACCTGATGTCCTTGATGCACAGGGCTTCTTTGCTCGTCCACAATACAGACGCCGGCAAAGCACTAGAACCAAAACCTTGGTCCATACCCTCAGCTTTTGGTGCCTCAATCCTGCTGTGGTAAGATACAATAGGATATGCCTTTTGATAGACATTTGACTTTACATCTACGTAGGTACATGTGTGTCAAACAAACTGTCTTGTATGTTCAAGTTGGTTTGAGATTTTTCCATTATCGTTTTTTGACATGTGATATTTATAACAAATAGGGTTCCGACCACATGCCAATCCAACTTTGTTTTAATTATGTGATGCGTCTGACGCATCACATCTTGTTATCGCAAAGTCATATTATTGTTATTATTAGGCCTATTTTTGGTGCCTTAACTACGCAGTTTTGACCCAATCGATTCCATTCCAGTGCCCACATGTCTTGGGTATTGCAGTCTATTGCGCTTACATACAGCTAAGTGATCAGTTCACGTGATTTTTAATTATTATTTATTATATTTATATATATATATTTATATTTATATATATAATATATATTTAATTATTATTATCGGTTTTGGCCCCATTGAAATGAATGGGGAGAGGATTTCGACTGGGAGAGAGATTTCACTGGCCTATACCACCATCTAGCGTTGATGTTATGTAATTGCAAGTTGTTATGTTAGTTTGCTATACCGACTGTCTTGGCTTGTTGAATGACTCCGTCTGGTTATGTTATTGTATGTAAGATGCAATCATATACTGTTATCCTTAAGCTTTATTATTATTATTATTATTAGTAGTAGTAGTAGTAGTAGCCCCATTTTTCGGCACCTAACTAAGGTGCATTTCGCTTCCATTGCAACGCCAAAATGTCCGTTCGAATGCCACGGACTACGCTTGTACACAGCTAATTAATCTGTCCACTAGTTATTTAATTGCCTCTTTTACAGGCTTAATTTGCCCATAGACAATGAATGGGAAGAGGGTAAGACTTGAGGGGAGCTGGAATGAAGGACCAAGATGAATCATTTACCCTTGTGGAGCTATACTGTCATCTAGTGACCGCAATAAAATGTGTACATGTATATGTTAGTCAACAATATATAGTGGTCACTAGTTGGCAGTATACACAAGGGTATGATTCGGCAGTATACACAAGGATATGATTCATCGTGGTCCATCATTAGGAGCATCAGAAGTGGGATAGCGAACTCATAAATAACAAAAACAACGCACAAACAGTTCAGGACATCTGCACGAATATGCCTGTGAGTATATGTGACGGCATCACCATATCGCTAATTATTCCACAGTGAGTTAGCTAGTTTCTTGTTAGCATTAGCACCTAGCCATAGATAGACGCTTCCCCTCTCCTGCTGTAAGGAAGGACAATTGCATGGTGTTTCATGTTCACTAGCAATGTAGCAAATCAAGAAGTGAGTGTTACTGAAGTAATAATTGCTTACAATAGTCAATGCAAACCACAAGGCATGCTGCATTGACTGTCAACATCGTGTAGTGAATTAACAATTAGTAAAAGACGACAAAGGCAACGCAATACTAAATATAATTTGGCATTGCGGAAAGTCATATGCTAAGCCATGTCAACTTGCAAGTTTATCAAGACAATAGTGTGCGTGCATGTAACTAAGTGATTGTTTCACGTGTTATTTTCTTATTTTTAATCAGTGTTTTGCACTCATGCATTAAAATGAATAGAGAGCACAGTACATGTTCCATCTGTATGGGTGTAGCGCCCATCGTTCAGTCTTGTTAGATATAAACTTATCTGGAACAAGTTATATTATACATGTTTACAGTAGCCCTATTGAAGTGTTGGAGAAATAACGATGGTGGATCTAGTTATGGATCTAGATCTTGTTTCGGAAATACAGTTAGCTGTTAGGATGAATAGAAGATATTGCATTACATTGTCATGAAATGCATTATAATAAAATAGATTAGTCCATTCCGCACTAGTTTTATTTCTACAATATGATTCTGGTAATTAATAGTTTGTTGAAATGCACGTGAAAGAAGAAAATAATGCAATAAAGTTATAATGCCCAAGCTATTACAGGAAGAGTTTTACACAGCGCTATTTGGCTGACCCTCGATCCACTTCGTTCAAGCTCTACTGTCATTGTGGATAGTCTGATTTTAGTGATAGAGTGATTTTAAAACTTATGAAATTAATATACATGTATAATATACATGTGCAAACATATAGAGCTTAGAGAATAACTAAATGTTAGTAGGCTACTTGGTCATCGTATATGTCCGCCATTAAATTATGATAAAGCAGCACTGCAGCAGCGGCGCCGTAATGACTACAAGAATGGGGGGTGCAAGAAGAGGTGTTTTCCGGATAATCTGGGGTTGTGTCCTGCACACCTAACGCAGGCTCATTTTGGGCTCTGATTTTAGTTAATTATGGGTGTTGGTCTCTCCTCAGGAAATTTGTAAGCTGTTCAACAGAAAATTCACATTTGCATTGTTTGTTATAATATTTTTTTATGAACGTGCTATATTGTAAAAAGTAATCAGATCGGGAGTACCAGTGTTGACATATGAACTGCGTACAAATCGGTATTAAGCATAAAGCCTAAAAGCTTAAAAGCTTGCTCATTCAAAATATGCTAACCGCTCTTCACATGTGTGAGCAGATAATTATGTAGGCCTAGGTCTAGCCTATATAGCAAACTCATAAACCTTGGGCCAAAACGTTACCAGCCTTAGCAATGCAACAAGCAAACAGCATGGAATACAGTGCAAAAACAGCATGGAGTGCTAAAACCACAAAAAAACTGCTGGCCAGATTGCTTAAACGAAATGCAAATCATAAACAAGCTGTATGTGCAGCAAAGACACATCCCGTGGCCTCCCCAGTTCCGGCGCCACTGCAATAGTAAGCATCCCCTGTTAACAAATAGGGTCTGGACTGCTGTACACTTGTGCGCGCTAAGGCAGTCAGTCCATCTGAGGATGCCTCAGACTCTTTCCAATTTTAAATCAGGCCTTAAAACTTTTCCATTAAAGAAAGCCTTCTGCTAAATTGTTTTGATCTTGTACAACATTCAAAAAGACCCTAAAAAACTAATCTATTTAAAAGAGCGTTCTCATTATGACGCCTGACATAATGTGTTTGTTGTTATATACCCTTTACCCTTGTAATCTTCTAATGTTCATCGATGTCTTCTACCTCAATTCCCATGTGTCTGTCATTTGTTTATTGCATCCTAAATCGTATATTGTGCTGTTTTTACTGTATATGTCTTGTACGGTGACCTTGGGTGTTTAGAAAGGTGTCTATAAATTAAATGTTGTTGTTGTTATTATTATTTATTATTATTATTATTATTATTATTATTATTATTATAATTATAATAACTGCGACGCATCACATCGCATTTGCTCAGGGAAATGCATTTTCTAGTTTTGTACTGTTCTCTTGCTGAAAAAATTTAGACTGCATACAAAACTTACATCTGGTAATAGAGATCATGCTGTATATTAATGATGCACTTGATTTGTGTCATGATTGAAAATGCTATCAAAACTATTTCAGCTTATTTTGTAACTACATTAGTGGCTGCGCAGAAATGTATGCCTAAGCAATCCACTTCACTGTGTGCTACGATGGACAAAATAAGCACAAGTATAACTAGATAGCGGTTTCTGACAAAAATGTGTGTGCCCACTGAAAGAATGTGCCGTATGCAAGTAAAATAAACTGATAAACTTACAGTTATAACTGCATTAATGTAGACTATTTAGAACAGTGAAACATATGTATTCTACTATGCAAAGGTTCTGCATAGACCTCTAATAATAATGTCCAAGAACATAAACAACAGCAGTGTTTCCTCTAGGATTATTTTTTGCTTTCTTTAGAACATACTTATTTACATCTATTAAGTCATACATTTTCCCTCTCATCCACTACTTACATAGCACACTGTATATTTACCTCTGTGGTAAAGTTTGCAGCCTGCTTAACTTCTTTTTTTTTTTTTAAAGAAGAGCTCCAAGGATCTGTCTAGGGAATCTTGCCCAGAGGTGGCCCATTGATGCTCAGTATAATGCCCAGACCAGAGCTTCTCCTGACTGTCTACTTGTTTATTAAGGTTAATTTGTAAATGAGTAGGCCTAGATTACGCTCACATCACAAATATTTGATCAACCAGTTAGAGTATAAAAATATTGTAGTTGCCACCACTAATGTTACATTTTTTAAAACTAGAATAAAACTTCTAGAGCAGGGGCATGTTTATTGAAAGAGTAAAATCTATTTAACTTAACGTTAAATAATCTTAGCCTAATCGTATCCTCTGTCTTGTTCGTCACTCTGCGTGTGGAGAAAATGCCTATTTGATTGTCTATAGTTTGCGACAATCTGTACTTGGCTGATTGACGTACTGACTTGTTCCAATTGAGTAAAGTGGATAAAGTGGATAACCGTTCATTTGAGTTTAGTGCGGCGGTTTCCGCAAATTTGTGTAATTACAATTTGTGCAATTACACTGCATAGACCACTGCATAATAGTAATAATAATAATTTATAGTTTTATTTATAATAATAATAATAATTTGTAGTATTATTTATAATAAGTATGTGAGAGTACAGAAGTGTGCCAATACCTTTATTTTTGTAGAATTTAACAGTTACAAGGTCAGTCAGGTTGTACAATAAAAGCAAGAAATGTAATACTGTGAGATTATACAATTTAAATACATATATATGATTTTAATAAAATACAAAAACCAAACAAATAAATAAAATGGAGCAAAATTATTACAATTGATTGTTTTGTTTGTAGAGGTGAGTCTTAAACCTCATCTGTTTGACCTGATACTGACTCTCAGTATCACCTCGGGAATGTTATAAGAAAAAGGACATAATAGGTCTTCCAGGAACGCCCTACTGGTAGGATACCCTGGGGTAGACCTAGAACGCGCAGGAGAGATTATATATCTCGTCTGGCTTGGGAACACCTCGGGATCCCCAGGAGGAGCTGGAAAATGTTGCTGGGGAGGAGGACGTCTGGACTACCCTGCTTAGCCTGCTGCCACTGTGACCCGGCCCCGGATAAGCGGCGGAAAATGGATGAATGGATGGAGGACAGAATAGCATTACAGTAGAACGATAGAACAGGTTTCTAATCAGAGTTCATTAAGGATAAGCTAGGGTGAAAAGATTTTTTAAGGTGGGATTGAAAGTGAGTTGGAATTGCGAATTAGTGGAGGGAAAGAGTTCTATTTATAGTTGTAGGTGCTGCCCTAGAGAATGCACGTTCCGCAAAGTTTTTTTTGTTTGGCTTTGGGAATGACCAGTTGCCCATCTGCGGAGGAACGTAATGTCTGGGTAGGATGATAGATTTGGAGGAGGTCAGGTAGTTGCTGGAGGTAGGATTGGGCGATTGGACGAATATATCGGCAATCGGATGAGTCCATCGCAGGTTGTTTTTTTAGGGCGATGTTTTTTTTTTGGGGGGACAATATGTCATTTTGTTTTGCAAATTTAATGATCTGCCTTCTCGAGAATTGAACTCTGTAAATAATGAACCTGTAAAGCACAATTCAAAGCCTCGCGAATAAGAACTGGCAGTAGAATTTGGGCCATATTATGCGTTTTTGTTCGTATTCCCAGTCGGGAAAAAAGGGCATGAGTGACTAAATGACAAGGGGGCCGCTGCCCGCTGCTCTCGGTGTTAGCATAGCGTGCCCAGCCAGATGGTGTATTTGCAAATACTTGTGCAAATTGGTAGTGTTACTGTGTTTGCCAGCTCTATATGTTTGCAAAGATGGTTAGTTGCTTCATTTAGGTAGCTTGCCAGTTACATCCAGTTAAAAATCAAAATAGTCCGAAATAGGAGATTTTATATTATTTTTCGCAACAAGCTCTTCCATAATTGCATTTGCTAAAAACAGCATACGGGAGTGGGGAATCCCCCGCCCTTTCGCACGCTGCCCACATACCTGCACCAATATTATGCCAATCGCTAATATTGTTGGGCAGGCGGTGGACGTTTGGAAAATTTGAACAGATTACCCAACCTTATAGGGAGAGGCCAAGTTATGTAAAGCTTTGTAGGTGAGTAGGATTTTGTAGGTAATGCACTGATTGACAGGGAGCCAGTGAAGGTGAAATGAATGGGGTTATGTGCTCAGAAGATTATTGGAGGTGAGGAGACGAGCAGCAGAGTTTTGAACCAGTTCATGGAGTGAAGTTGCGCTGATAAGCCAATGAGAAGGGAATTGCAGTAATCAAGATGGAAGAACATGAATGAGTGAAGGAGTTTGGCAGCTGCACTATGGGAGAGGAATGATCAGAGTTATCAGGTAGCTGCGTTTTGTAGATGGAAGAAGGAAATGTTGACCATGTTATTGATATGAGAGATAAAGGAAAGAGTGGAGTCCATTAAGACATCAAGATTGCATGCAAGAGGTAGGGGTGGGGGAAAGATTTATACTGCATAGTGTTGCACGAACCCAAAGAAGGATGCAGAAATAATTCTCTCCCAATACGGGGGAAGCTTCTCGTCCCTCGGGACTTCGCCTATGCCCCGCTTATTTATGCCACGGGAACGGGACCTGAAGCAGCTGTGAACCGATATGGTAGGTTTCCTCGTGGATTCGCTACGGCTCTTATGTGTCCCCCGTCGGAAAGGAGAACTCCATCTCTATACCCACCCCGTGCCTATTCCTCTGTCTCTGCGAGGCACTCGAGCTACAGGCCAATCCCACTCCGTGTCTTAACCTCTGTCTCTGCGAGACGCACGAGCTACAGGTCTGGAGGCCCCCTTTCAAACGTGCTTGATCTCTGTTTTCTTCCCTGTCTTAGATACTCGCCAGTCCTATTCCCCCTTCCCCAACTTTTGTACCTTTTTTCCCACAAGAGGGAGGGGACCTTTGGGTCTTTCTTACACCCGCGTTCAAGGACTAATCACCTTTGGGGAAGAGGGAGCACTATTAGCAGCCCTCCGGATCGCTTCTCAAAATGACCTCCCCCGTATGCTCTTGTGTCAATAGTTTACAAAGCCCAGACAATGTTTAACACTCGATCTCTTTCACTTACCTCCTCCTGGGTGCAGCAGAAGAGGCTTCCCCTGCAGTCAGGAAGCTGTGGGAGGGAGGCCCTGCTCGCGCGTTCAAGGCAGCCGCTCTGGGCGTCTGTGTGTGAGTGTGAGAGGACTAAGTGCGCCTGTTCGAAGACGGCTGTGTCTTTAAGAGACGGCCAAACTACTTGAGTTGTTGGCTAGGATCTATTGAAACCAAGGGCTATCAGAACCCAGGAAGAGACAAAACTATCTTATTATAGTCAAAGTCTCAGAGACTAGTGTTCATTTCTCAAAAGGATTTTATTTGCTATGCACAAAGTATCAAGTCACAACATCCACATGTACATGCTCTTTCATATAAGCTAAATGGAGCAATTGTTCATGAGTTCGTCACAGTAATCTACAGTAAGGTATATTTATATTTTCTGTCAACAGCACAGTGCAATAATATACAGTAAGGTATATTTGTATTTTCAATAGCACAGTTTTTATGTCTGAATAGCAACAGCACAGTGCAACAATATACAGTAAGGTATATTTATAATATCTGAATAGCAACAGTACGGTGCACAATATACAGTAAGGTATATTTATATTCTCTGAATGGCAACAGTATTTATGTCTAAATGGCAACAGCACAGTGCAATAATATACAGTAAGGTATATTTATATTTTCTGAAGCACAGTGCAATTACATGCCAAGAACAACTGAATATCTGTTGTGTCTAGATCCCAAACAGACAGTGACGGGAAGACAGTAACGGTATTAATATACAAACCAAAAAGACAGCGACGCTACAGTAACAGTATTAATATACCAACCAGACAGACAGTAAAGGTATTGATATACCAACCAGACAGACGGTGACGGTACACTAATGGTATTAATATATCAACCAGACAGACAGCTACGGTACAGTAATGGTATTAATATATCAACAAGACAGACAGCTACGGTACAGTAATGGTATTAATATATCAACCAGACAGACAGTAAAGGTATTAAAATACCAACCCAGACAGACGGTGACAAGATAGCAATTAAGCAGTAATATACTAAAATGGCAATGAAGCAATAATCCTAATGTCCAAATAGCAATAGCGCAGTGCCGTAATATACCATTAGCGTATATTTGATATGTTCAGTGGCACCGTGCAATTATATGCTAAAGTGAACCATTCAATGCAGTACAGCAGTAACATGCTAAAATAGCAATAAAATAAGCAATGAAGCAGTAAGTTCCTAATGTCCAAATAGCAAAAGTGCAGTGCCTTCAATTACCCTTAGTGTATATTTGATATGTTCAGTGGCACTGTAGGGTTACTGGTTTACTACTTCTTGTGTGTAAATTACTCTATCAATTTTGTAGATTATCAATTAATTCATAAATTAATATTGTAATCGATCAATTTGATATTAAATAATTAAGGGGGCACCACCCAAAGATTTAAGCTTATTGCATGGCTCGACGGGAAACCAGGTCTGATTTGGCATTAATTTAATAAGTAGGCCTAGTTGAAGTTTTAGTCTCAATTCTGAAGTAGTGACGTTCTATGTTACAAGAATAAATGATTGTATGGAAACGAAGATATGACACAGCTGGGATTGGTTGCAAAGCAATTCTATTTATTTACTAGTCTAAAACACATGAAAATTACAGTACTACAAAGAATGACTAAATGATGACATTAATAAACTAAAGTGGTTAGTAGCTAAACATACACAGTATAACAGCTCAAATATTGATAAATTATGGTAAGCATAACAGCAGAAATTGTCTAAGCTTTAGCATCCAACGCTCAACGTATGAAAAGCATGGGTTACGTTACTATGAGAAGAAAGGCGGAGCTGTGGCACATGGATTGGTCTTATTAGCTTGCTGTTGCGGCTGGAGCCAATTTGAGATGTCTGTGGTTCCTTTGGTAACGTTTTGAAAATTAGTTCCTTGTTTGAATAAACATGGAAAAGCAACGTGGGTTTTTGGTCTTCTTTGACGTGTTAATTGTCCTTTTCTGGGAAGGAGGACAATTGTGCGCTGGTTCAGTTTGAAAGTGTGCAAGGTTTTCCGGCCTTGTAGTGAGGAAAAAGGCCTAAAATCCTTTGTCCGAAGAGTTGCTTGCAGACACGTGGTCAAGGAATAAGGTTGGGTGCAATTTTTATCAACCCGTGTAACGCAGGGCGGCCTTCCCAGGTTACGTGCGGATCTTCAAAAAGCCAAGTTTCCTGGTTCGAAAATCTATTTAAGCTAGTCTGAGAAGGGGTGTCCAAAAGGTGGTTAAGGTCACCTGATTGGCCAAAGGCCAGTGGTCAGAGGTGTTGATTATCTCACCGTATGAGATAACGGTTGTCTGCTTGATTATCTCATCATTTTCTTTCTATTTATACCTGTATGCTTGGAATTTGTTCTATATAACGTCAGCAAAGTTTACAAAATATCATGGTGGACATTTGGATACCAAACATGACTAGGCTAATTATGTTAGTTAGCTTAGTAAAACAATACAAAATATATAATTATTACAAAATACAAACGATTGATGCTACAATTTTTTCTCATTGTCAATGTCTAATAATTTAATTGATTGTTCCTTTGGCAACAGTTTCTTAATCCCAATTCATTAATCCTTAAAGTAGCAGTTGGAATTGCTGGAATAGAGTTAAGGTTTTATGACCCTTTGTGTTGAGAGACCATGCTTTGATTCTCTGTAATGAGGGGGATGGTTTGAGGATTGGTTTCCCTACAGCACCGTGCAATTGTATGCTATAATGAACCATTCAATGAATATGCTGAAATAGCAACAAAATAAGCAATGAAACAGTAAGCAATCAAAGCAATTATATGCTAAACAGAGTATCAATTGAGCTTATCTAAAAGTTAAAATAAGCACTCAGTATTTGCGCATTTAAGATGCTTTATCCAGTCTCAAATTGTGTGTGCCAATTGGGGTCAAGAGAGAGGCTCTAGTCGGCTATCCCGTCCCAAGATTGCGTGCACCAATAGACCCAAGAGTTAAGCTCCGGCAAGAGATAATCTCTTGTTGGCAAGGCAGTCAAGATTGTCTGCGCCAATTGAGGTAAGAGGTAGGCTCGAATAGTTCGAAGTTCTCTTCTGGATAAGAGGTGCGTCTCGCAAAGTGGGGTTTGGTCAGCAGTAACTCAGCTCAACGTATGGTTAGCTTTAAAGTGCTTCTATGACTGCGCCCCCGAGGGCTTTGGGCTTAAAGTTATTCTACCCCCTGGGCCCCTCCTTTGAACCTCAGACAATTCTAAAAATACTTTCTCAAAAGACTGTCTTGCTGCATTTCTCCCCAGCAACAGCCTCTTTTACATGAGTTTTACCATATTTGGTCAACAGATCAGCAAAGCCTTTCTCCCCTGTTTCTAGCTTGACGACATTTCCTACCTATGGTAAGCTCTGTCAGCGGAAACATTTCCTTCTTACACAGAGATTTACATCTACACCTTTGGCGGTTGCACAACAATAATATCGCAATATTGTATCAATACACGGAGGCAAGTTTCAAGCTTTTATTAAATCAGGGCCTGAAATGAACACCCCAACCTGCCAAATGCGGGTGAATTTTGGCATTGGCAGGAATATTTGTCAATCTACCAGCCAATGAGGTTTTGTTTCATAAAGACAAAGACAATGACCGGGTCTTTAAATAGTTTTCGCACTTTAAGCTACATATCCTATAACGTCAGGGCGAGCTGGTAGTGTTAGTGGCTGTTGATGTTAACCTGTTGGTGCATCGCTCTAAGTCGACAGGTTTGTTATTTTCATAGCGTCTTTTAAATTTAGCAAGTTCAATATTTCTGTCCCATGTCGCAAGGTAGTGCTAACATTATCTAATGTTACCTCATTTGTATCAGTGTTGGTGTTGCCGTCTGTAAACACAGACGCGAAAAGTTCAACTCGTTAGCTACCTAGCTTTGTTGCTTGTTGGATTCTTTTATAGTTTGATGATGGTTGGGTCAAGTAATTGCAATTCAAATATTAGGTAGCAATGTGGCATGTATGGAAGGGGTTTTAACGCAACCTTATTAAAACGACATAGTTAATGATACCATGCCTGTTAAGAAATTACACTATTAGAATCAAGGGGAAAAGAAGTGTGCACAAGGGAGTCGTGTCTGCACCTGTGTTTGCCTATTGACGAGAGCGGAAAAAAATAAATAGCTGTAGATTAAGTTATTTCTAGATTTGTTGTCAGTGACTTAGTTGGGGGCTACGGTGTCCATTTTAGGATATGTCAGTTTCAATATAATTATGAAATTGTATTCCCTTTTCTGGGCTAGTAAATTAGCTAGTAAATGACAATCGTTTTTTTATAGACATGTGATTGGAACAGTAGCTACATGTGTAATATTTTAAAAAGTAGGCCTAATAGCTTATTCAAATAACATCACATCAAAATAGAATGGTGTTACGACCCTTCAAAATAGAATGGTGTTACGACCCCCAGTTCGATTCCTTGCACTACCACACTCGACCCACAGGACGAGGTAGAACACAAGGGAAGTATGTCGGCCAAAATGTAGGACTGGGAGGCACCAGTGTCTCTCAATGCGGACCGGTCGTTGATCGCAAGGGTCAACAGGCAGTGACACTAGTCCATCAAACACAAAAGGACTACACTGTGTGCACAATTATTAGGCAAGTTGTATTTTTGAGGATTACTTTTGTTATTGTACAACTACAGTGCTCTTGGTCAATCCAAAATGTTAACAAACCCTCAAACCTGAACATTTAAGTAGTAAAAGTGAAGTTTGGGCTTTCTTAAGAGAATATCTATATGTATACCATTATTAGGCAACTATAAGTGTGCAGAATTATTATGCAACTAAATGAAAAACAAAGATTTTCCCATCACACTTGTTTATTTTCACCTGTTAAAGTGAGAATAATAAACAAACTCAACATTTACAAATAATCATTTCTGAAATTTCCCAAATAAAAACTCAGTGACCAATATAGCCACCCTTCTTTTCGATAAGTCACAAGCCTTCCATTCACGGAGTCAGTCAATTTCTTGATCTGGTCAGAATCAACTTTTTGTGCAGCCACAACCACAGCCTCCCAGACACTGTTCAGAGAGGTGTACTGTTTACCTTCACTGTAAATTTCCTACTTAAGAAGGGCCCAAAGGTTCTCAATAGGGTTTAAGTCAGGTGAAGAAGGGGGCCATGTCATTAGCTTTTCATCTTTAAGGCCTTTACTGGCCAGCCACGCAGTGGAGTACTTTGATGCATGTGATGGAGCGTTGTCTTGCATGAAAATCAAAGTCTTCTTGAAAGATGCAGACTTTTTCCTGTACCACTGCTTGAAGAAAGTGTCTTCAAAAAATTGGCAGTAGGTGTGAGAGTTGATTTTGAGTCCATTTTCAACCCGAAAAGGTCCAACTAGATCATCTTTAATAATACCTGCCCATACCAGTACCCCACCTCCACCTTGCTGGCGTCCGAGTCGAAGTGGAGCTCTGTGTCCGTTACTGATCCAACCACGGGCCCATCCATCTGGTCCGTCAAGAGTCACTCTCATCTCATCAGTCCACAAAACCTTTGAAAAATCTGTCTTCAGATATTTCTTGGCCCATTCTTGACGTTTCAACTTATGTGCCTTGTTTAGAGGTGGTCGGGTTTCAGCCTTTCTTACCTTGGCCATGTCTCTGAGAACTGAACACCTCGTACTTCTTGACACTCCAGGTAGGTTGCAGTTGTGGAATATGGCAGCACTGGAGGATAATGGGTTCCTGGTAGCTTCATGTTTGATTCTTCTCAAATCTTTGGCGGTTAATTTGCGTCTTTTCTTCTCGACACGTTTCTTGCGACCCTGTTGACTATTTGCACCAAAACATTTGATGGTTCTGTGATCACGCCCCAATATCTTAAAAATTTCAAGAGTGCTGCATCCCTCTGAAAGACTTTTTACAATCTTTGACTTTTCAGAGTCAGTTAAATCTCTTTTTTGGCCCATTTTTCCTGAGGAGAAGAATCTGCCTAATAATTATGCACACCTTGATATAGGGTGTTGATCTCCTTAGCCCACACCCTCCCTCGTTACACAAATACACATCACCTGATTTGCATTAAATCCAATAAGCATTCAAGTTTATACATCTTGGAGTTAGAAATTATGGATAAAATAATGTTATGGTCAAAATAATCACTTGCCTAATAATTCTGCACACAGTGTATAACTCGGGTCCAGCGGCAGCGATACACAATCACTCACCCTCATAGACGCCACCTTAACGGTACGCACTAAACCCACCCCTTTTCGTGGGCTAGCCGGCGGGGAACGCGTCTGCATTAACACTGGACAATCTGCAATCAAGTGACCCCGCTGATAGCAATAGAAACACTCGCGGTCCTCCCTGGGAAGCGACAAGGAGGCGGCAGGGGTGATAGTGGGTGAAGCCACGGAGCTCCACGTTCTGCCCGTGAACACACATAAGCACTTTTATGGGTTAACGTATATTCGTCAGCCAGCACCGCTGCCTGCGCTAACAACTCCACCTTTTGCTCAATCAAGTAGGTCACGAGGCGCTCTGAGACACTATTTTTAAATTCCTCAAACAAGATCAATTTTTGTAGACTACTTAAATTAGTCCTCCAAATCTGAGGCCATGGTTCTCAGCAGGAAACCGATGGATTGTCTACTCCAAGTAGGGAATGAGTCTTTACCCCAGGTGAAGGAGTTCAAGTATCTCGGGGTCTTGTTCTCGAGTGAGGGGAAAATGGAACGAGAGATGGGTCGGAGAATTGGAGCAGCGGGTGCGTGTGTTGCAGTCGCTTTATCGCACCGTTGTGACGAAGAGAGAGCTGAGCCAGAATGCAAAGCTCTCAATCTACCGGTCTATCTTTGTTCCTACTCTCACCTATGGTCATGAAGGGTGGGTCATGACCGAAAGAACGAGATCGCGGATACAAGCGGCGGAAATGAGTTTCCTCCGGAGGGTGGCTGGCATCTCCCTTGGGGTTAGGTGAGAAGTTCAGCCATTCGTGAGGGACTCGGAGTAGAGCCGCTGCTTCTTTGCGTAGAAAGGAGCCAGTTGAGGTGGTTCGGGCATCTAGTAAGGATGCCACCTGGCCGCCTCCCTAGGGAGGTGTTCCAGGCACGTCCAGCTGGGCGGAGGCCGCGGGGCAGACCTAGGACCAGGTGGAGGGATTATATCTCCACACTGGCCTGGGAACGCCTTGGAATCCCCCAGTCAGAGCTGGTTAATGTGGCCCGGGAAAGGGAAGTTTGGGATGCCCTGCTGGAACTGCTACCTCCGCGACCCGACCCCGGACAAAGCGGCTGAATATGATGATGATGATGATGATGATGATGATGACTTAAATTTGTTGCTTTGCTGACAGAACAGCAGCGGTCGAAAAGAGTCTCCTTTTCCCGGGCAAACTCCATAAACGTACGGCCTTTCACTTTCTGTTGCCCCCTAAACGTCTGTCTATAGGCTTCCGGTACCAAGCCCCAAGAACTGTTGCCATGACAGTATCGTAACACAAACTGTCGTTCAATGACAGCGCAGACAGCACGTCCTGGGCTCTTCCAGTTAATTTACATTGAAGCATTATTGACCACACATCTTTAGGCCAGTGCAGGGAAATAGCAATGCGCTCAAATGCGCTAAAGTAGTAGTCTACTTCTGCCTCACGGAACGGAGGTACTAAGGCTATTTGCCTGCTCACGTCAAAACTGGGGTAAAAAGGACTAGAGGGGTGAGCGGATACAGAGCGGCCGGCATTGGCCTCTACTTCCATCTTCCTCACCTCTGTCTGCCTCTAACTCCATTCTCCGAAGTTCCAATCGGTATTTATACTCCGCAGTCCGTTCTCTCTCCTTGTGCTCTAACTGCATGCAGGCTAAGAGTACCCTGGTGCGGTCATCACCTCCTGACTCAGAGCCTGCAGTAGACACGGGTGACGACGGGTCAAAACGGGGTGTTGTGGTAGGGGTTTGAAGCGCAGTTGTGGCAATAGGCTGTGTCCCGTCCGAGAACGCCTCAGCTTCCTTGTCCTGAACTCCAATCACCTGCTGTACCACCAACATACTGATAATGAGCTCCTTGAGCTTCTCTTTAAGGATATCCTTGGGAACGGGGAACTTAAAATGAGCAGCGATAGAAAAGGCGAACACAGAAGGGAAAACAAAACAAACGCATACACAATACATAAAATACGGACACCAAATATGGGTGGACGTAACAAATGGGCTAATGTTTGCCATACCTCACGGCAATGTCTGCCAATGTAATGATTTGCAGGCAAACATTGGCCTATTGCTAGGCTAACGTTCGCAAAAATGATTTCAGAATTGTATATTCACATTAGCGTGACATAAGCTAGTGCATGACAATCGTTTCTATAAAGATGTGATTGGAACAGTAGCTTCGATCCGAGCGATCAAATTATTAAATCTTTTTTTTTATGCTAACGTTAGCCCCGTCAGGACAGGCAAACCAGGCAAATGTTTGGGGCCCCACCAAAAAAATATTGAAAAGGGGTCCCCAAATTGCCACTTATATTGGCACAATTTGCAATGACAACTATACCTCCCATTAAAGGCCTAAACAGCGCACTGCCGCTGGGTGAAAACATTACATTACATTACATTAATTTAGCAGACGTTTTAATCCAAAGAGATTTACAAAAAATTGTGCCTACAAAAAGATAATGGAAAAAACTACAAGTCAGGTAGAGAACATAAGTGCATCCCTGACTTAATCATCTAGATAAGAGCTAAGCAAGTGCTATATTAGACATCAGGATAATTAACAAAACCTTCACAAACCAACTACAAAAAATTTCTGAGTGCAACCAATTACATGGTATATCAAGTAGAAGTGCTTGGTAGACGCAATGTCACATTCAAGAGCTGAAGTGCAGTCGAAACAAGTGAGTCTTCAAGTTTCGGCGGAAAGTGAACAAAGATGTTGTAGTCCTAATGTTCGTGGGGCGGTCATTCCACCACTGAAGGACAAGGACAGAGAAAAGTCGTGAACGAGGTGCCAGGCTGTCCCTTCCACGGAGTGAGGGGACAACAAGGCGACATCCAGTGGCAGAGCGCAGTGGTCGGGACGGGGTGTAGGGTCTGAGCTTCGACTGTAGGTAGGGGGGTGCAGATCCGATCCTCACCCGATAGGCTAGGACAAGTGACTTGAATTTGATGCGTGCTGCTACCGGTAGCCAGTGCAGTGTGTGAAGTAGAGGAGTAGTGTGAGTGAACTTCGGGAGGTCACAACATCAAACTGCTAGTGGCGGAAGTATCGGCTTATACAAGTTATTCTTCGAAAAAGTGATGAGCAGTGAGCAAACAATTTTTTTTTAAATTGTTTAAAATATTGTGCATAGTCCAAACACTGTGCCATTAAAATTATAAAACATTTAGTTTTTACGTGTTGTTTTTACAGTATGACTAAACGTTAATGTTGTTGGCCACTTCATGTTAAGCACTAAATACGTAAAGCCACCAAGTGCTTACTTTGCACAAATAGTAAGCAGATTTTCTGTTAAAAAAATCGAACCTTCTACAACACGACACAAAATATGGTTAATTCCCGGACAGAGGCACATTATCTCACCCGAAAGTGATCTCTCGGCTAGTTCCCGTATATCAACTTGATACCGTTAGTTAAGACAGTCAGCTATCTACATGCCTAGTATGACGGTAACGTAACCCCCCCCCCCCCCCCCCCCCAAAAAAAGAAGAAAAAAATGATCCTATGCCGGCTGTTCTTTTCATCTTGCTATCAAATTCTGGTCAATTATGGCCTTTCAATAAATAGTTTTTCCGATATCTCAGAGAACTGTAAGAGAAATGTACAGGCCTGTATGGTTAGTAAAGGAATGTCTATCCCCACCGATATATAAGTATTAATGTGATAACTTATCGCAATTTTACAGTTAGAATATTTAAATATTGTAGTAGCCATCACTAATTTAAAAATTTTTGAGCTAGAGGGCATTTCTTTCAACGAAACAAATTGGGGCATAAAGCGGGACCTGTCCTCGAGCCCCTGCCGACCCTAGTTAAAAACAATGTAACGTTACTCGTCTAGACATAGCTTCCTCGTCATGGACATCACACGTATATTTCTGCTGATCTTTGAGCGATATTAACTCTAGAATAACTCTTCTGAAAATGCAATCAGGATTTTTTTAATACCTATGCATAGCTTACATAAACATCGTTGGCTATATTTATTGAAGTGACGTTACCAGCCACCTATTATGATTTACTGATTGAGTTTGCTCATGTAACGTGAACGTTGACTGGAACATTATTTCCCAATTATTAATAATAATCAGTTGGCCATATTGGCGAATGTTTATTTAAAGAGTAAAATCTAACTTAACTAAACGTTAGCTAGTTAAATCAACATTTTTCTTGTTATCTGATAACGTAGCCTAATCCTATTCTCTGCCTTTTGTTGCTCTGCCCGAGGAGAAAATGCTGTACTCTGCTGTTGTTTATCTGATTGTCATGAGCTTGCGACAACCTTGGCCTGGCTGATTTGATTTCTTGTCTTGTTCCAGTTGAACAGTCGTGTAATTGTGATTTAATCACATTTAATACAATTCTGGAGCCATGGCGGCAATAATTCTGCTGCAATGGGCCGCCACTGCAGAGTGTACATAACGGAAACACTGTGATATCTATGTGCTCATCTCTTTTTGATAAAGCATTATGCCATGTTTCGAACGTAAGAACTATTGTCTTGTGTGTATTGTCTTTCACCTAAATGTTAAACCCTGGAAGATTGGCTGGTGAAATGTGTTTGGCTGTAACTGTCAGATGTTTGAAAACGTTATTTTCAGGCCCTGAATAAATTATTAATGTAACTAATACAAATGGAACTTTTTGGTACTAGAATAATAAAAGCAATTGCTTAATTTAGTCATCTAGATGGTGCCAACCTTTTTTCTAGTAAGGTGAGCTGAGGTCACGGTCAGCGGGATTGGTAGAAGGTGAACTTCACTTCAAAGCCATCTGCTTTTAACAGATGTTGACAAACTTTTGCTTTGACGTAATTTGCAGTTGAAAAAGGGTAATCGCAATATATTGTCGCAATACTCAGCATATCGCAATATATTTAAAATCAAAATAATATTGTGCCGTGGCCTAAGTATTGTGATAATATTGTATAGTGGAACCTCTGGTGATTCCCACCCCTAGCAAGAGGGGAGGGGGAGACTCTAGTACCATCGACAGAGATATTGCCAACTTTATTAAGGGTGGGTTTATTATTATGAGGAGTTCCGTTTTATTTCTGTTTAGTTTGAGATAGTTGTTCTGCATCCAGTGTTTGATTGTAGATATGCAGTTTTCAATACAGGCAAGTGGAGGGTTATCAAGTGAAGTTGTGCTGATGTAGATCTGTGTGTCAAGCATAGCAATGGGAGTTGAAGTAGAATTGTCTGATTTAACCAAGGGGAACGATATACAGTAGATAATGAAAAAGAGGTGCCCCAGGACAGAGCCCTGGGGAAGACTGTGACTGGGGACGTATCAGATCCATTCAGTGATATGAATTGATTTCTGTTTGTGAGGTATGACTGAAGAAGAGTGCCGTGCCCTCAACACCCAACGTTTGCAGCCTGGAAATACGGAGTTTGTGACACAGTATCAAAGGCTTGTAATGGATCATTTCAATCTATGACAGAAAATAACCAATTAATGAGAGGGAGAAACCATGAAAAGATCAAGTACAATTTTATTGATGACAACAGAGTCTGAGTCAGAGTCTGTACACAGAGAAAATACTACAGTCAAATCAGTCTAACAACATAGTAAGTTCTGATTAGTTGACAAGGTTCTAATGAGTATATGGGTCTATAAGATAAACAATAATTTCATTGGACAAGATGGATCACATGTTCATAATCAGCATATCTAAAGACACGTACGCAGGAAACTTAAGACATGACTTAATGTTATGACTTAAACACAAAACTTCTAGTCTCAGTGTCTCCAAAAGGCACATATAATCTCTTTGGTGACCTGGCCTTCGCTCTGACCGTCGCCTCACCCCTGAACCACATCCCAGGCTGGAACATCCGCTAGGATGCCCAAATTTGGCCACAACAGGCTACATTAAGATCTAATAAGATTAGGATGTCAAGGGCACCTGCATCATCGGAGGTCAGGAGATCATTGGTAACCTTAGTTAATAGGAATACACCGATCATGAAATTCTGGGCTGGTGCCAATGTTTAAAATTAGGCTCTGGCCGATGCCAATGTTTTTAGGTCGTTATTTATTCCCCCTTTTGTGCCAGGGAAACAAAGACATCTTCATAATACAAAAAAGAATTGAACTGTTTTGAATAGGGATGTTAATCTTCATTAATAATTTAATTGATCAAGAGATTCAAATTAAACGATTAAATTGAACAGTTTGCGGTCTCGTCTTTTGGTTGAAATTCACGGCACGTGTGTATACGTATCCCGAATATGTGTTCTGTGCCTTTAAGAAGCATTTGTTTGAGTGATGTCATCACATTGTTGCTAGGAAACGCTCGTTTGCCGTTCTTGACGATATCGACCTGATTTACATTGTGTTGATTAGTGTATTCGAAGTACACATGCTTTTTCAGTTTTAACCTACCTCCATTGACTCAATAAACTGTGTTGAACAGTCCCTCTTCTTAAGTGTGGTTATTGGATGAGGAATTATCACCCAACTTATGCAGGTCGCATAAAGGTGACAATTAAATTATTGAGGCGTATGTGGGATGTTAACTTCAAATCGAAGAGGGTGAGCTGAACTATGAAATGAGCTAAAACCAAGTCCAGTGTGGGAACATTTCACACACAAAAACGATAAACTAAGTGTATTGCCACCGCAGTGATGCTGTTCAAATTAATGCAACATAAACATCGGCACCTGCCATCGGTGAATGCCATCTTATTTGCCGATAGGCCGATGGCAGTCAACAAGATTAAGATCTGCTGATACATCGGTGCATTCCTATTAGTTAGTGCCGTTTCTGTGCTGTGAAGAGTGAAACAACCAGACTGAAGCGGCTCAATCAAATCATTGATCGAAATTGTTGTTGCAGTGACGCGTTCAAGGGTTTTTGAAACAAAACATGGTTAAGTTAGATAGGGCAGTAGTATTCAAGAATGGTTGTGTCTAGGCTAGAATTTTTTTAGGATAAGAGTGACAGAAGTAGTTTTAAAGACTGGTGGAATAACTCCTTAAATAAGTTAGTGAGGAGAGGAATAGGGTTGCACATTTTCAGGAATTTACATAATCGATAGTCGATAACGTTGCACATTTTCAGGAATTTTCATAATCGATAGTCGATAACGTTAATGAACAATGATCAATTAATAGTTACTTTTAGCCAATGAATTTAGGTATGATTTTTCCCTCAGCTTTATTTAAACATTTGCGAAAATAGTAACGTTGCACTTATGTTGAAAACCACATAATTAACAGATATAGTCATAGTCTTTTGACTGTCTTGTAGTTTTAGTCCTATTTTAGTCATTTGAAATTGTTTTAAATGTTTTAGTTTTAGGTGACCAAATATCATACGATTTTATTCTAAATGTACAGTAGATTTAGTCAACTAAAATCTTTGCGGTTTTAATTTTAGTACAGTTCACTATTAACCCTCTGAGCTCTAGGGTGTTTTATTGCCGTTTTTGATATCTTTATATTTTAACTAATATTGCAGTCATTTCTGGTAGGACACTGAAGTAACACATATCCCCAGATTCAGTACAGTTGAGGCTAATCAAGTGTGACACTCAAACCACATTTCTGGACTGTAGAATATGGCATAATAACCATAATAAAACAAAAAAACAAAAAACGGCCATTGAATTTCTTCAGTTTTATTAGCAAAACACAGCAAAAAAGCATGCAAGTACTCTTAAATTCAGTTATGATGTAGCCACTGGTGTATGGAATCACACTGAAGTGTCTGGAACCTTATAAGATCACTTTCCACTGAACTATTTACATTAGAGTGACCATTGTTCATACTCGTTTTGTACAGTCAAAATGTTCTACCATCCTGAAAAAGGAAATCTTGTGGTCTAGAGGTCCCTAACTGTGATACTTGGCAGTTTGTGTAAAGTGGGGGGTCCTTACACTGCCATGTAGTGTATTTAGTGCATAGTTTTCACTTCCTGTGGCCTTCTGGTGCCCTATCTGAATGTACGTTGGCTGGAACAATGGCCACAGGAGTGTGTCCATATTGCCTCTCTGCTGTGGTGTTATCCAGTTGCACCCCACACAGTTCAGTAGTGAGCAGCTCAACAAAGACCTGATGTGACATGTTGTTCTTGCACATACTTCTTTGTGGAGGATGAATGAATTGGTGACAGCTATGTCCAGAAAGTGGAAAGACGTAGGCGATTGTTGGGCTAAAAGACAGGAGCAGGAGCAGAGAGGTGCCTGCTGGTCTGTGCTGGAGGGTGCTTGCTGATTTACAGGGATGGCAGGCTTTGTTGCACTCTGATCTTCAACACTAATAAAAAATAAAATAAAGAAATCAAAAATAAAAGAAATGTGTCACAACAATAACAGTAATAGCAATTCAGTTACAACATTTGTAATGAAATAAAACTTCATGCAGAGAACATGAACACAGACCCACTTTTTCAGGCAAGATTTGCATTTTACAACCCACCCCCATTCAGCCTAAATTTCACATTCTACCCTCTACACCCGACACCGTTGCAACCTCCCCCCACATTTACATTAGAATCAAGTTACAATGTTGGCTATCACAAAACATCAATTGCATATTATAATTCAAACGAAATTGCAAACAAGTATCATTTGGAAAATTATAACAAGTTACCATGGCTATTTCTCAATATCATGGACTATTGTGATATTGAGATAATAAAATTATCCCAGGTAAATTTGCTAAGTCGCGCCAGGATGCTTACTAGGCTTACTTACTTTCAACACACCATCGGCAAACAATAACAGGCTAACATTCCTTTCAATAAAACATTGGCAATTAGTCACGTGCATCCAAATATTATTACAATTTGAAACTACTTACTTGTCCTCAAATGGACCTATTCCTTTTCTAAAATCGTCAACATTTTGGGATTATTGGCTTGAGCGGCTGTATGAAAACGACGCGCTGTCCTCTCTCCTCACTTTGAAATATCCTCTCAATAGCTTCTTATCGAGTAAGTGTATCTTCTTCTAGACATAGTGGCTGGTAAAAGTAAAAAATACAGTTGTGTTGCGTCTCTTATCCACTGTATGATCCAATATGACATGATGCCAATGGAAAGGGTTTACCTTCATTGACATGCAGGCTGTGTCGACGGTCGAATGATTATCGTCGTAATTCTTTGGAGTAAACACTGGGAACTTTAAATCACGTGACCTAAACTATCTAATGATGTCATAAAACCCCGCGAAAATAACACTAGATCAATGGTTTATGTTGATAAGCGAGGGGCAACACAACCTATGATAGGCTACGTGCAAGCAACATTCCCTACTTTTGTAGATCTGTGGAAAAGTATGCGAACAGCGTACATCGACCAAAATGGTCTTCAATTAAAGCTACAGGCCTCTAGTTTAAAACAAAAAAAAAGAAATTGTCTCTAAATAAAATAGTTCGTTTTTTATTCAAGATTTTGTAGCGGATGACTGATGAGCGCGCCGGCGCGTCCCTCGGTCTCAGAGGGTTAAAGCAACTATAGGCAACTTTTTATATTAACGTATTATCAATATATTTCAGATTTCACGTTCAGATCAGCTATCTTGAAGTCTCTATTTGACTAATTTTGTTTGCCACTGGGTACGATCTCCCACAAAACTGTGACTAATTGCTTTATGGCACAAGGAAGTGCGTCACTAAATCAGGAAGAGATACCCATACTTGGAGTATAGTTGTTGGTCGTGCTAGCGATATGCAGTGACTGGGAGCGTCATGTACGTCTTCTTTGCAACGGTTAGGGAAAATAATTACACCAAGCAAATGGTAGGGGTTGTCAAAATCACCTACTATAGGAAACTGCCTCTTTAAAGCGTTTCTCTAGAATTTCCAGACAATTGCAATAGATTTGGGTTGTGCTCTTTTCTACAGCTAGCAAAGAAAATAGAATTGACTTCTCAGACTGATGAAAGGAAATATTGTAAATGCAGCTATATCTTTTGTGCATAAAAAATTTGAATCAAGAACAATTACATGGACTCCAATCTTTTATAACATAAGTAAGAAGTGCAACAGCATACCAAAATAATCGTGGGTGATATTGCTTTAATACAACAGTTCTTCTACTAAAGCCATTTGATAGTCAAGAGTAATGAGTGACGTCAGATTATCTTTTGTTTATTTAATCATTTATTTGGCTCCACAAACACATAGTTCTACAACGAGACTGGGACGGGAGCTGTTGCCAAGCAACACATAACCATTCTCTGGCACACTAGCTTGCTACTTAGTGTAGATCGAAATGTTACACGTGAGATGAGTTCTGATTGGATCTCTTCCCAAACGTCCTCTAACATTTTTGTCTCGTTTTTATTTGTTTACTTAAAGTGTCAATACATTTCGTCGATAGTTTTTGCCATCATGAATTCGTTTTTATTTCGTTATCGTCTCGTCTTTGTCATCCAGCCGTAGCTAAGAGGGACAAGATGTCCACAATGACGGATGCTTCAGCAAGCAGAGTAATGTACAGATTGATTACACAGTTATCTACACCAAGCTGGAGCTCCAGCAGAATCGAGAGGGTGATGGTAAATCCTGAAGTTAGGATGAAGGTGATTATGGTAGTCCGCAGTGAGTATTGAGTCAGAAGAAATAATGTGTTTGACAGGTCAGGAAAAACTTGGCGAACTGACAAAAACACAGGTACCAGGGGAGAAGCGGCAGTCAAGCACGACACCAGCGTGCTCTCACCAAGACAAGAAGTAAGTGTGACTCCACGGTACTCCACTGCAGGCTTGAAAAACTCACACTTTCCCTGGATAACAGCAAAAGCAATAATCATCAATTATTGCCAAAGTCTTGTGTAAGATTCTGCAGATGTTCCTTGTCATTTTTTTCTGATGACAAGGAACATTATTGAGACAATAGTATTTACCAGAGGCCAATAAGGACCTGATCCATAGCTCTTTGGGACACGGACATGGCAGATGTAATGTGAAACGGCCGACATTTGTACCTGAAGAGCCTTCTGTGAGTTTTGATAATCAGGTACTTATGTGACTCCTAATCCACCTGCATTTGAAGATAAGTTTGGTTTAGATCAATCTTTCTGAATTTCTTCCCATAGCCAACCCTGCATAAAGCTCCTCAATAACTGGAAGTGGGTATTGTTCAACAGTTCGTGCTGGGTAAATTGTAACCTTTTAAATCTCCACACAAATAAACTGATTAATTTGGCTTGATAACTGGGGTAGGAAGCTCAGTCGCTTTGAGGGACTGGCTCAAGACTCTTGACTAGTCCACCTGTGGTTTGAGTGCATAGGGTACATTTCTTGCCTTCATAAACTTTGGGTGACAGCCAGGCTTAAGATGTATCTTAACCAGGGCCTGAAGTTCGGGTGAATTTTGGCATTGGCAGGTATATTTGTCAATCTACCAGCCACATTGGCGGGCAGCCAATCAGGTTTCGTTTTATGCTCCAACAAAAAAAGACATTAACGTTAAGACAATTCTATGACTGGGGTCTTTAAGGTTTTTGCACTCTCAGTATCCAATAATGTCAGGGCGAGCTGGTAGTGTTGGGCCGGCTATTGATATTAACCTATTGGTGCATTGTTCTCGCTTGTGTAACAACATTTATTATTGATTATTATTATTATTATTTATTATTTTATTATTCAATTAAAGGGTCATCAGTGGCGCTGTAATCTCAGTCCAACTGCCAAAGGATTTGATAAATCAAATATTAATAATAGATATGCAATATAAAATGAGTAATTCATTATAGTTGGAATACAATTCACAAGTCTATACATATTCAATAACAATCTAGTATCCATTCATACAAAAATACAGTTTACTACTCCAGTCAAGTGACGTTGGCACTCGTTTCCCGGACAACAGGGAGGTCCGAAGGGGACAGAGAGACCGCAGACCTCAAACTACCTAAATGACTAGTACTACCCTTAAGAGACTGCATTATGAGATAGCATATACAGACATGACTATCGAGATGTCAAAATATAAACATAAAACCTTTAGCGTTAGCCTCTGCTAGCGAACGAGGTAACGTTTCGCTTTACTTAAATGTGTTTTGCTTGATAAAAGTATTTAAGTTACATAATGATAATGCCTCACGGGCCGGATTCAATAGTGTCGCGGGCCGTATATGGCCCGGAGGCCGGAGGTTCTCCACCCCTGTTCTTAGCCAAGACAAGTTTCCTATTTCAATAGTGTCTTTTAAATAAGCTACTTCGATATTTCTGTCCTATTGCCAGCTAACGTTATCTAATGTTAGCATGTCGACTTCATATTCTAGTACAGAATAGAATTTTTTTACTTTTTGGCTCAGGTTAACCCGCACACCGATCTATCACGGATAATTAAATTCAAACTTGTATTGAACTCGCAATATTCTGTAATTTTGTATAGCAATATACTGAGTGACCCTCTTCTTCTTCCTCTTATGAAACCTAAATCTCTCAGCTATTTTTACTAATGACTTTGGGCAAAAATGTAAATCCAAATATTCACAATTTACAACTAGGTCACCTGGTTTTTGTGGCTGAATTAAGCTTCTGAGCAAGCTAAACTGTGGGTGATGTCCGTATGCCATGCACAGTGGCGAATCTAGAAAAGTGTTTTTGGGGTGGCAAAGGGCTGGCATGAAGATCATAAGGGGGCGGCAACACCAAAGCATAGTTCTTAGATACTAGATAGTTCTTGCTTGCACTAATAGCATATAACATTGGAATACATACCAATCAACATGATTACAATAAAAAGTGAAATGATTTGTTTTCCATTAAGTTATTTCATGCGATTTTAAATGACAAAATTAACACGGATTTGGTTACCACACCTTTTCTCTTGTAGAATACAGAAATTTGATTTGGATGGCCAAAAAAGGTGTATGCACAAGTAGAGTCAGCCTACTTAAAGATTACTTCCTAAAAATACTATTATGAATATGAAAATGTATACACTTATCAACTTTATCTGGGCAGTCATCTTATAGGGAGTGATTTAAGGTACACTACATACTTGACCAATAATCAACAAGTCCATCTTCAGTGCTACAATCATTCGTTTATTTGATCAATAAATTCAGGCGAACAGATGGTGACCGTTACAGTAAAAACCTTTTTTCAAGTATTTTTAATACATTTTTCAAGTGTTTCAGAAATAATTTTCCCAAAGTTCTAGCAAATTAAGTCAATGTTTCCTTAGCTAACGGGTAGAAAATAAATAATGCAGACCTAGGCTATCTCTAGCTAACGTTTGCTGGCTAGCTAGCTAGCTAGCTAGAGTTTTGTAAAACATTTAAGAAACACCTAAAAACGGAATCAGAAAATGTCAAGAGAATACAATAAAAGAAGAATTGATTTTGTGTTACTGAGCGTTATAAGTATGCCAATAACATTTACATAATTTGAAAGGGTAATATTCGTTATCTTGTGCCTTTGGCATTGGTCCAGTAAATGACGCTGCCCAAGAGTCCTCTCTCTGTGGTGACTGTGTGTGCAGCGCTCATGGGGAAGGCGAGAGGCAATGAGCGGCTGAACCATTTTTCAGTGGAGGGGTCACTGACGTGGAACCTTCATGAGACACATGCAATTGAGCACTATACAGGTGTTTCAAACTGTCAAATTATTGTAAAATAATCTTCTTTTTTTTTTAAACAGAGCAACAATAAATAAATGAAAACACCTTACCTTAGCTGAAGCAGCAGCGAGTCAGTGAGACGTGACTTGATTTTCCCGCATCGGGTGGCGCGCGCAACAATCTTTTCTATATTCAGGGGGGTAAAGTGAATTCTAAACTAGCTTGTAAGGAAGTTTACACACACTTCGGAGAAATTTCATTTTAATAGAAAAAATGTAATTTTAATAGAAAAAATGTATATATGAATTGCCTACAAATAGGGTGGCAACTGGGGTGGCAAGCTGCCACCTCTTGTAACTGCCAGTGGCCATGCAGCATCACCTTCTTTCCTACTCCAATGTTATTGCAACTACACTTTTCTTTTCCAAAAAGTGAGCAACCAGTTGTTCACTCACAAGGCACTGCTAGCTTTGGCTTGGTTTGTCATGGCCTAACTTTGATACCCTTGAGACTCCGAGACAATGCCACAAAGGTTGGTCTGTCTTTGTCGCTGCTTTCTGTTATGTGAAGACGCAGGACGGTAAATAATCAAGATCAGTGATGTAGGCGAATAAGCTGTTTTAAAAGCAACTGAATGTTTACTGTAGAACGGTCCTTTGTGTACATTGACGCTACAGGTCTTGCTCTCTTTTATGCTTCTTTTTTTTTGCACTGTGCAAATCTCCCACGTTGTCATCTGTCATGCTTCACAGAAGGCATCAAGCAGGCTTTCAGCATCCTTTAATTTACTCTACGCATGTTTTTTGTTGCGCTGTATGCAAGCATGCTATTGTACTTTTCAGAAGTGAGTAATGACTGGTTATTAATGGTTTAAATGTTTGTTTTGTTGCAGGCCTTTGCTGACCTTAGTGATTCAGTGCGTTCCATCATCCTGACATCTGGAACCCTCTCACCAATGGCATCTTTCTCCTCTGAGCTAGGGGTCAAGTTCTCCTTTCAGCTTGAGGCCAGTCATGTCATCAACAAGTCACAGGTTAGCAGCATTTGGAAATGATCCTATTAGTCTCCTTTGTTGGGTTAAAGCATTGCCCTGGTCACTTTTTTATTCTGTTGATGTGGTCAGATTTTCAACCAACATCTGATACTAGAAAAAAGTGTCAGAAAGCGAAAATATATGAAACATTAACAAACATCTGGGTTTGGTGGAGCCACAAACCCTCATTTACCAGACTAGTAGACCTCTTCAACTTTAAAACCTTCGCCTTTAGGAGTTTATTTTAGTTCAGCATGATGTGTCTAAAACCTGTCTGCTGGAATCTCCCTAATGGGCTGTCAGTTTCAGCAGTTCTGCTGATGGCAATAATTGACACCTTGGCTCCAGCCCACCAGCTCCTCCTCCCCCACCCCACAGGTGTGGAAGCCTCTGCTCAACTGTACACCTCAGAGAGAGGGACGTGAGCAAGCTGTTTGAGACAGGAACCCTAATAAGCTGCCGGTCCAGAGTCTCTCCTTCCACCCTGAAGCACTTTGCTGAGCAGCTGTCTCCGGTCCTCACTGACATCTATAACACCTCACTGGCAACATGCCAGCCTGTTTCAAAACCTCAACCATCATCCCAGCCTCCAAAAAAACAAGGATTACAGGATTTAATGACTACAGACCCGTCACTCTAATTTGAGCGCCTTATCCTGTCCCACATCAAAGCCATAACAGACCCACTCCTGGACCCCATGCAGTTCGCCTACAGAGCCAACAGGTCTGTAGATGGATTCAGTCAACATGGTACTTAATTTTGTCCTTACGGCATCTGGACTCGAGGAAACTATGCCGGGGTCCTATTTGTGGACTTTTGTTCCGCCTTCTCCTTCAACACCATCATCCCAGCTTTGCTGCAGGACAAGCTCTCCCAGCTGAGTGTGCCTGACTCCACCTGCAGGTGAATCACAGACTTCCTGTCTGACAGAAGGAGGTATGTGAAGTTAGGGAAACGTCTCAGGCTCCCTTACTATCAGCACCGGTTCCCTTCAAGGCTGCCTTCTCTCTCCTCTGCTCCTCTTCCTGTACACAAACGGCAGCACTTCCAGTCATCAGTCCGTCAAGCTTCTAAAATTTTCAGATGACTCTACCCTTATTGGGTTCATCTCTGGTGGGGAGGATTCCACCTACAGGTGGGAGATTGAACATCTGGTGACCTGGTGCGGCCGGAGTAAGTTGGAGCTCAATATGCCTCATTCACCAACTGAACATATGAAGAATGCTCTTCTTAAACCCGTCTAACGCATTTTTCTCGTAGATTCTGACATTTATGCTTTCTTATTTGGGATTAGTTTTTAAGGAAAAACAGAACTATCGAGCACTTTTGCACACATTTGAGTGCAGACACGTTTGTGCAAAAATAATTGGCTATTGCGTTCCCATTCTACAGTTGTATAATAGTACAGGATTTAAATTACAAAAATATTGTTATTATTTTCATTATAATGGTGTTTTAAAATAAATGAAAACTACATGAACTCTAAAATTCACACACAGGGCCCAGGTCTGTGTCCAAATGCTCAGCTGAGGGCACAATCAAGAGTGTGGTCTTTCCAGTAATGGCCCCATTTTGCTGGTATAGCTCAAACTTTGGGCAAGAATTTCCCCCTCCAATGGTCAGTATCTCCTGTATTTTTTTGGGCCTCAGATTTGACATCAGACCCTTTTTTTGTTGATCAGTTGTGCACCTTTTGCCGGATGCAGCGTTCACTAAACGATATATTTCATCCCATGCATCTTATTTTTGTGTTATATTTAGTAGTGTCAGTAGTGGATATAAAATAGCTTGCTTGCTTGCTGTTCACTTCCTGCAGCACGACCTCTATTTTTCTTGGGTCACCGTCAATAGATTTTTGTATACTTGACGTCTTTCTCAACTTCAATTTCTGTGTCAGTCAAAGTGTTTTATTCATCAAATGCACAGAATAACTCGGCCATTCTGAACAATGAAACTTACGACAAGGCACCCACCAACTAGTAGTACAAATGCAACAAAAAAAATGTATATCTCTAAATAAAAAATATACATAAACCTGTCATACTGTGAAAGTGAGGAAGTATGGACACTGGACACTGTATGGACACTGGAAGTAAGTAAGAGCATTAGATATTATAAATATAAAGTGAATGAGTTCTGATGAATATATGAGTAAGTTGGTATAATCAGTGTTTCCGCTATGTACATTTAGTAGCGGCGGGCCACCGCCACAAGATTACAGCCACCACGGCTTCAGAATTTTGTCATGAAATTACAACTACAAGACTCGGTGGAGTACGCCCTACTAAACTCAAATGAACGGTCATACACTCCATCCACTTTGCTCAACTCGAACAAGACAGGACATCAATCAGCCAAGCAAAGGTTGTCGCAAACTCATGACAATCAAATAAACAATAGCACGAGTACAACATTTTCTCCTCCGACAGTGACAAACAAGGCAAAGAAGACGATTAGGCTACATTACCAGAGAACAAAGAAAAAAGTAGATGTAACTAGCTAACGTTAAGTTGATCCAAGATAAGAACAAACATACGTGTGATGTCGATAATGAAGAAAATAGTCGGGTATTGTTACCTTGTTTTTAACTAGGGTCGGGTCGTGAGGGGCTCACGGACAGGTCCTGCTCTATGCCCTGAAGTTATTTATTGAAAAATAAATGCCTTCTAGTACAAAACAATTTAACAGTAGTGGTGGCTACTTAAATATTGTAATATTCTAACTTGTTGCGTGATAAAATATTTGTGATGTGAGAGTTATCTACTTATTCACAAATGTAACCTTATTAAACAAGTAAACAGCCAGGAGAAGCTCTGCTCTGAGCATGCAACTGAGCATCAACAGACCACCACAGGCCAGTCAGGTGCCATTTTCTTGTATATATTTTAACAACCTATTCATATTAAATAAGCCCCCCCTGCTGCTGGAAAAAATCATAGAGGAAACACTAATGAATTTCCTTTGGGTGGTCAAGTGAACAGTGTGAAGACCAGGGTTAATTTTGCAGGTTGAGAAGCCTGATAGTCAATTTGATCATGAGTGCTTTCCTGAGGCATCACGTGTGGTAAATGTATTGCACGGAGGGGAGATGGCAGTCAATGATGCGCTCTGCTGACTTAACCACCCTCTGGAGGGCTTTGCGATCAGCAACTGAGCAGCGTTCGTACCAGACTGTAATGCAGCTATACAGGATGCTCTCTTTAATGCATCTGTAAAGGTTGGTGAGGGTCTTTACAGACATGCCAAACTTCTTGAGTCTCCTCAGGAAGTATAGGCGCTTTTGGGCAATTTTTACTACTGAGAGAGAATGCTGGGACCAGGTGAGGTCATTGTGGATCCGCACACTGAGAAACTTGAAGCAAGAGACTCTCCACTTCAGCTCCATTGATGTGGATGGGGGCGTGATCCACCCCCTGCCACTTCTTAAAGTCCACGATCATCTCCTTAGTTTGCAGATGTTGAGAGAGGTTGTTGTCCTGACACCATGTTGCCAAGATGCTGACCTCTTCTCTGTAGGCAGTCTCATTGTAATTGGGGATGAGACCCAGGATGGTGGTATCATCTGCAAACTTCGGCATAGCGTTGCTGCTGTGCGTGGCCACACAATCATGCCTGAACAGGGTGTACAGAAGGGGACCAAGTATGTAGCCCTGAGGGACCAAGTACGTAGTCCTGAGGGAAGTTCATAATCCAGTGACATAGGGAGGTTTTAAGGCCCCGGAACATGAGCTGGGGGACGAGCTTAGCGGGACAATGGTGTTGAATGCTGAGCTGTAGTCTATAAATAGCATCCTCACAAATGTTCCCCTTGTCCAGGTGGAGAAGGCTGTGTGCACTGTCAGGGTGATGGCGTCATCTGTAGATTTATTGGGGTGGTATGCAAATTGAAGGGGTCCAGGGTGTCAGGAAATCTGATATAAACTTTAAGGGTGATAATTACATGACATTTTCTCGAGCAATTCTTGAGGGGGACAACAAAAGTAGTGGTATAACCAGTGTGCAAAAAACAAATACAGTTACAGGCATGGTAGATGTCCAGTGTTTCCTCTAGGATTTTTTTCAGCAGCGGGAGGTTATTAAAAAATATACAAGAAAAAAGCACCTGACTGCAAAACAAACTTTGGAACATTTATTGAATTGTACATAATACCTCTGACCCACTGTACATATATCTTACTGTCTATTTGCCTCAGTGGCAAAGTTTGCAGCATGGCTTAACTTGTCTTGTTTTTTTGTTTTTTTTTAAAGAAGTGCTCTAAGAATCTAAGGAAACTCGCCCAGAGGTGGTCTGTTGATGCTCAGTTGCATGCTCAGAGCAGAGCTTCTCCTAGCTGTCTATTTGTAAATAAGGTTAGATTTGTGAATGAGTAGATAACTTTCACATCACAAATATTTGATCATGCAACCAGTTAGAATATTAAAATATTTAAGTAGCCACCACTAATGTTAAATTGTGTAGTACTATAATGCATTTCTTTAAAGAACTTCGGGACATAGAGAAGGACCTGTCCGTGAGCCCCTCCCGACCCTAGTTAAAAACAAGGTAACGTTACCCAACTAGTTCCCTCAATATCGACATCACACGTATGTTTCTTCCTATCTTGGAGCAATATTTTTACAAACTCTCCTGACGATGCAATCAGGAATATTTTAATACATAGCCTTAACATTGTTGGCTACGTTTATTGAGTTACGTTACCAGTAGGCCTTTAGGATTTACTGACTTGAGTTCGCTAATGTTAACGTTAGATGAAAAAAAAATTCCCGATTATTGATAGTAATCAGTTGGCCATGAACATCAATAGACAATAAATTGCGAATGTTTATTTAAAGAGTAAAATCTATCTAACTTCACGTTAGCTAGTTAAATCTACTTTTTTCTTGATCTTTGGTAACATAGCCTAATCCTATCCTCTGCCCTGTTTGTCACTGAGGAGAAAAAGTTGTATGTCTCGTGCTATTATTTAATTGATTGTCATGAGTTTGCAACAAATTAAGTATGGGGGGGGGGGGGGGGGTCCTTAAAAAAATAGAGGTGAAAATGTCCGCTAACTGGTCGGTGCACACACTGAGGACACGACCAGTGCTACCATCTGGCCATGGTGACTTCCTAGGGTTACCTTTTTTAAAAGTTGTCCTCACATCAGCTGTAGTTAGGGACAGAGTGCACTCCTCCCGATCCTCAGCTAGCCTCGCTGTAGGGAAGGTGTCTTAAAAAGTATTAAAAGGCGTTTAACTACCAGAAGAACCAGTTGCTCCTGTTTAAGACGTGTTCTGTAGGTTGGGAGCAGAAGAATGGAGGTGTTACCAAAGGCATTGCGGGGCAAGGGTTTGTAGATGTCCTGTATTAAAGATCAACAATGGTAAAGTTTAATCCCCCGGGTAGGAAAGGTAAAGTGCTGATAGTACTTAGGCAAAATTTTCTTTAAAGTTCCCTTCCAGTGAAAATCAAGTTTTTAACATTGTTAACATGTCCTTGTGGTGTTTTTCATGTGCTACAAAACACTTCAAGAGTAAAATAAGCAGCCAACACCATGGTTGACCATTTCTGCTTTGAAACTGTAGTGCACCAAGGACGAGTTCAGACAAGCCAGATTTGTGATGTCACAAATGTTTAAGGCCAGACACTACAGGTGAATATGGCAAACATTTTAACTAATAGATATCACATTATACCTCCCCAACTGATTACTTACATTAAGACAATACTTCTTTGTATTACAAGTTTTCAGAAATGGTATGTTTCAATATGTAAATTATGCATTATCTAATGAAATATGCGCCAATTTGCATACATTTCCAGAACATAAATCGGAACATTAGACAAAGCCAGGTTCATAATTATTTTTATATTTCGTTGAGATATTAGAGGCAAAGGCTTTTATTAAAGGATTTTTTGATGTCTTCATCACTCCATAAATCTGAAAGTACTGCCAACAGCCATAAAAAACTATTTTCGTAATGTTTTTAGGAATAAAATTATATATAAATCAGGCTATTAATGATATATGTACAAACCCTTTTGTAAAAGCCATCAGAATATAGATAGGGATGCAACTGGAAAGTTTTGTGTATGTAAGTGCTACTGAAGTGGAGATTTTGTTCTCGGAGTAAATCAGTATTCGAAAAGAGGGGGGCGGGCGACTCAGATTCAGGATTTTTTAATGAGGCCGAAGGAGAGGATTACATTTTTGAATGTTTGAACGTAATTTAATGTATTTTGCAGAATAAACATAATAGACATGATTTATATGTTAAAGAAGCATATTTTAAATGTTTTATAAAATGACTGGAGGGGGACTTTAATATTAACCCCATTGAAGTCGCCACCAACAATATAGGCAGCCTCAGGGAGAGCAATCCATAGTCCATTAGTTACTCCAATACGTGCATTTTATCTGCCTGCGGATGAGATGTAGACTACAGTGATTATAGCGCAACTAAATTCCCGAGGGAGGTAAAAGGGCCTTATTTTTATAGTTAACAGCTTCAGGTCTGTTGAGCAGTAAGTTTTAACAAGTCAACCTCCCATGCTACATCAGTGTTTCTAATCTAGACAACTCTTGCAGCTCTTCCTTTTTTTGCATTTTATTACGGTTACGATTCGGAAATTCACACCTGCTGTATTTTTACACACCGGGGTCTACGGTTAAACCGGAAATCAGCACAACCCCACCTACAATAAAGAGTTGTAGTTGTAATCTTCAAAACTGTAAGGGTGATGTTTGTTGGATATGTGTAAAGCACTTACACAAGTTCCAAACGTTATTCCAGATCTTTTTCAGAGGAAATTTTTTTTTTATGAAAGGCCAAGTGTTTTGAAATATGTAACAATATTAGCCTTGTAAAAAGTTAGATTATAAGGCATGTAACTCCCTTAATGGGGCCCAAATTGAGTGTGTTGCAATTACAAATACTTTGGAATTTCACAAGATGAAAAGTTATCATTTAAGAAGCATGTGCTTGAGCTCACGAAGAAGGTAAGGATCAGACGTGAAGCTCTATATACACTGCTCAAAAAAATTTAAGGAACACTTTTTAATCAGAGTATTGCATCAAGTCAATTGAACTTCTGGGATATTGATCTGGTCAGTTAAGTAGCGGAGGGGGTTGTTAATCAGTTTCAGATGCTTTGGTGTCAATGAAATTAACAACAGGTGCACTAGAGACGATCAATGGTTTTCCAGGTGGAGGCCACTAACATTTTTTCCCTCATCTTTTCTGACTGTTTTTCACTAGTTTTGCATTTGGCTAGGGTCAGTGTCACTACTGGTAGCATGAGGCGATACCTGGACCCTACAGAGGTTGCACAGGCAGTCCAACTCCTCCAGGATCAGCATCAATACATGCCATTGCCAGAAGGTTTCCTGTGTCTCCCATCACAGGCTCAAGAGCATGGAGGAGATTCCAGGAGACAGGCAGTTACTCTAGGAGAGCTGGACAGGGCCGTAGAAGGTCCTTAACCCATCAGCAGGACCGGTATCTGATCCTTTGAGCAAGGAGGAACAGGATGAGCACTGCCAGAGCCCTACAAAATGACCTCCAGCAGGCCGCTGGTGTGAATGTCTCTGACCAAACAATCAGAAACGGACTTCATGAGGGTGGCCTGAGGGCCCGACGTCCTCTAGTGGGCCCTGTGCTCACTGCCCGGCACCGTGGAGCTCGATTGGCATTTGCCATAGAACACCAGAATTGGCAGGTCCGCCACTGGCGCCCTGTGCTTTTCACAGATGAGAGCAGGTTCACCCTGAGCACACGTGACAGACGTGAAAGGGTCTGGCGAAGCCGTGGAGAACGTTATGCTGCCTGTAACATCGTTCAGCATGACCGGTTTGGTGGTGGGTCAGTGATTGTTTGGGGAGGCATATCCATGGAGGGACGCACAGACCTCTACAGGCTAGACAACGGCACCCTGACTGTCATTAGGTATCGGGATGAAATCCTTGGACCCATTGTCAGACCCTACGCTGGTGCAGTGTGTCCTGGGTTTCTCCTGGTGCACGACAATGCCTGGCCTCATGTGGCGAGAGTATGCAGGCAGTTCCTGGAGGATGAAGGAATTGATACCATTGACTGACCCCCACACTCGCCTGGCCTAAATCCAATTGAACACCTCTGGGACATTATGTTTCGGTCCATCCGACACCGCCAGGTTGCACCTCAGACTGTCCAGGAGCTCAGTGATGCCCTGGTCCAGATCTGGGAGGAGATACCCCAGGACACCATCTGTCGTCTCATTAGAAGCATGCCCTGATGTTGTCAGGCACGCATTCAAGCACATGGGGGCAGTACACAGTACTGAGTACCATTTTGAGTTGCTGCAATGGAATTTCAGCGAAATGGACTAGCCTGCCGCATAATTTTTTCACTTTGATTATCGGGGTGTTGAATTCGGTGTCTTTGAATTCAGCCCTCTGTAGGTTGATCATTTTCATTTCCATCAAACGATGTGGCATCCTTTCGTTCCGAACACATTACCCAGTCCATATCAGTATTGATATCCAGCATGATTTTTTTCCCCATTGAGAGCTGATGTGTTTTCAAAGTGTTCCTTTAAGTTTTTTGAGCAGTGTAGAATAAGATCATGCTTTTCACTTGTAAACAGGAAGACAATTGTAAAATCTACCCTCTTTGTCAGTCATGGATTATGGTGATATTGTGTATATGCATGCAGCCCTAAAGTCCCTTGAAGCGGTTTATCAGAGTGCTTTGCGTTTTGCTACGGGACAGTTTTAGAACTCATCATTGTACTCTAAATAAAAAAGAAGGATGGTCTTCTCTTAGTGATAGGAGAGAAAAACATTGCTGTACGTATTGCTTGGCAAGTTACCTTTTTTACCTTACTTCCCTTTTAAAACACAAATTCAGTAGTCATAGGACATGCTCAAAGGACAATATCACCTTGAAAGCCCCAAAGTGAAAACAAAACTTGGTAAATCATCTTTCTTTTTTTGCCTCGGATAAATGTAACAAGATTCAACAGGAATTGAAATTAGAACAGTTTGTTTCAGTTGAAAATGTTTTAGTTTTATTGGAGGGTTTGGGAGTTGATGATTGTTCTTGTTTTGGTTGAAACAGTTGTACTTTATTGTAAATATTGTAACAAATTTATTTGCCTTTTTTATTTATTTATTTTTTGTTGTAATTTATTTATTATGCCTTTTAACAGGGCACTGCTGGGAGAGACCTGGTCTCAGTCTGTTACCCCTGTATAAAATAAATATATAAAATTAAAATAAATTTAACTATTAATAAAAAATTTAAATAAATGTAACTATTAACCATGTAAGGACCAAATAGCAATGTGTTTACAACCTGGACTGTGGTTCACAAACGTTTTTCAATGGTGTTATTTATTTGTTTGTTTCACATAGGTAACAAAGGTATTTTCTCAAGACTCTAGACTGATATAGGCAGAGGTGTAGTGGAGGGGAGGGGGAATGAGATTTTTGCCAAAAGTCTACAAAAGTAATAGCAAAGGCCGCAATCAAAAAAGATAACCAAAAGCATATCTAAAATCCAAAAGCAAAAAGAGAAATCCAAAAGCAGAAAGGAAAGACAATCCAAAAGAAAAACAAAAATTCAAAAGAAAAATATAAGAACTATAAGAAAAACTAAAATCTGTAATAAATAAAAATTATAATAAAAAAAAATGAAATAAATATTTTTAAGTTAAATCTTACAAATCTATATTTGTTTCTTATGGTTTTCAGTTTAGTCATTTTAATATTATAAAATTTTTTGGTTTTGCTTTTGTATTTTTTTTCTTTTTGGACAAAAATCACGTGAGGGCGGGGTTTAGAAGATGCTTTCTATTGGCCCATCGTAGTTGGAGTGACAGCTAATGTTTCGGCGCAAACACACCCATTCTTAAACGCATCATCATTGTGCGCTTGAAGTCTTTGAACAGCAAAGCAGCGTGTCAGTGCCGATTCTGCCGAATAGATCACAGTTTTGACCAGGCTCTGCCTCTTTTTCTTATATTAATTGTGTTGTCGAATGTTAAATATCTTTGTAACTTAGATAACTTCTAATTGCCCTGTAGCCTACCAAAACCCATCATAAAATCAGCTTTTAAAAATAATAATAATAATAATAATAATACATTGAATTTATAAGGCGCCTTTCAAGGCACTCAAGGTCGCCGTACAGTAATATAAAAAACAGTTCTCATAAAAATAAATAAATAAATAAAATAAAATAAGATCAAAATAAGTAGTATACAATTAAAAAGGCATGGAGCCTGCAATCAAGCATTAAAAAGCATCACGTGGGACAGTAAGCCAGCCTAAACAAATGGGTTTTGAGGTGGTTTTGGAAACAGGAAATTGAGTCCAGATTTTTTATGTCAGGGGGGAGGGAGTTCCATAGACGTGGGGCGGAGCAGCTGAAGGCTCGCGATCCCATGGTGGACAGACGAATTCGGAGGACGATCAGGTTGATGGAGGAGGTAGATCTGAGGGACCGGGTGGGAGTGTTAATATGAATGAGGTCAGACAGGTATGGAGGGGCTAGATTGTGGATGGCCTTGAATGTATGGAGGAGGATTTTGAAATTTATTCTGTATTTGATGGGAAGCCAGTGGAGTTGGAGCAGAACGGGGGTGATGTGACAGATGGCAGGGGTTTTGGTGATGATGCGTGCGGCAGCGTTCTGGACTAATTGCAGTTTATGGAGGAGTTTGTTGGGGAGACCGAAGAGGAGGGAATTGCAATAGTCCAAGCGGGAAGTGACAAGAGAGTGTACCAGGACTGCAGTGGTGTTGGGAGTGAGTGAAGGGCGGAGGCGGTTGATGTTTCGGAGGTGGAAGTAGGCGGACCGGATGGTGTTGTTGATGTTGTTGAAAAAAGTAGATATTTTGGTGAAAATTTGGCACTGTTCCCGTAATCCATGATGATTCTGACACCGTTATTGCAGAGTTCCATTGACCCACAATGATCCAGGCCCAAATTGATTCTAGAGCACCAGCTTAATTTAGGCCTATATAAATCTAACTCGTAAAATAAATTTGGCGGTCATCATTCTTTGCTTCTTGGACTTCGTGACTAACATTGAGTTGTTTCCCCTTCGGCATCCACTGTATATTTAACTGCTGTAGCTAGGTAGCTAATTATAATTGTAGTCATAAATAATAATAATAATTCATTTTAGTTAGTTTTTAGCGATTTTCTAGATACTCTTTACACAAATTGGTTGCCAAATAATAACACAGAACAAACAACGAATGGACCGACAGCTATCAAACACAACACTCAGTCTGAGTGATGCCACAGCAGCCAATTTGCGCCAGACTTGCTCACCCAACATATTACGACAGACTTGCTTACACACATAGGACACCGACTCCAGTTGAATTGGCAGTGACTGGCCAGGGCACTGGTAGGAGGATGCAGCATGTTTTTTGATGGTGGGAGGAAACCCACACAAACACGGGGAGAACATGCGAACTCCACACTGAAAGGCCCTTGGCTGAGGTGGGGTTTGAACCCAGGACCTTCTTGCTGTGAGGCAAACAGCGCTAACCACTGAGCCACCGTGCTGCCGAATGCATGTGTTTCCATGTTTAGTTACTCTAACTGAGACTGTGAGGACTCTGCATTAGTGCCAGACCAATTTGGTGCCCTAGGCAAGAATTTAGCTGGTGCCATTTGCACCGCAGCCATTTCCACCACCAATCATTGTGTTCATACAGTCACACAGTACCCGCATAGCATTATACATTTGAATTCCTTTATTTCAGAAACAAACAAAAAACACTAATTAAAACAAATTATGAATAAGGTATTGCACAAAATATGGTATTAAAGAAACCAATGCAGACATAAACGGATGTGTAAATATAATATAAATAAGAGTATTGCACACAAAAACTATATTACAGAAACCTCAGTGCAATATGCATCATCTAGCATTCTACAGCCTCACTCCCTTGCATTTCTTGCAGCAAAGTCATCTGTGACATGATCATAATAAGACAGTTTGTGTTAGACTACATGATTTGTACTAATGATGGAAAGTCCACTGAGACATTCTTGCTCCATAGTAGATCTTAGGTAGGCATTAATTAGTTTGAACTTGGAGAAGCTCCTTTTAGCAACAACCACTGTAAGAGGAAGAGTGGCTGTAATTCTCAGCTTCCCACATATCGAGGTACATTTCTGTCAGCTTCTTCTCAGGCAGGAAGGTAAAGAATACCATGTTTGTCATGTTTTGCATGCCTGGGCTGTGCTGAGGTGTAGGGGACAGGAAAACCTTATGCTGCTGTGCTGAGGTGCAGGTGTCTGCAGGTGGACCAGGATATACAGGGGTGGGAGGAAAACATTTCAAACGTATTCTGAAGAGCGAAGTGGAGTATGTGAACATTAGGTGTTACATTATATTATTAAAATAAAGCTTATGATGGTCACACCCAGCTACTAATGCCAATATTAAAACAGGAATAACGTTGGCTAACACACGAAGACGTCAACACAAATGTATGTCAATTTCTTTAGGCAGAGTGGACGATTTGTGAAGCACACTATAGCGTATTTTTCAAATGTTGTTGTAGGTTATTCCCCAAATAGTTGAATAGTTTTTCCAACTTTTCCAAATTAATTTAAGGTGTAAGTAACTGACATTAACTCTAGCTATTTATTAAATTAACGAATTAGGCTAGCTATCGTCCAAAGTAGGCTAATAGGCTAGTTCCAACGGTTACTGCTAATACTCATTCATCACCACGTCATTCCATACCTCTGTCTTTTTCCGTTGTTCCTCCTCTTCTTTTTCGTCCCTGGATACCAGAGGGCTTTGGTCTATGTCTACTGTCACTGATGCTAATCGACCTTACCGCAGCCAGTGTCACGGGCCGGCACCACTCTGCACCCTTCACTTGCAGCTTGCTGTCCAAAGACTTGAAGTGCATAATGATGATGCGTTTAAGAATGAGTGTTTTGGAGCGGAAAAATTAGATGTCACTCCTACTATGATGGGCCAATAGAAATCATCTCCTAAACCCCGCCCTCACGTGATTTTTGTGCCTAAAAGAAAAAAAAATCCAAAAGCAAAACCACTGATCCACAAACAAAACAAAAAAAACATGTAAGAAAAGAGCGGATTAAAATGACTAAACTGAAAACCGTAAGAAACAAATATAGATTTGTAAGATTTAACTAGTTTAGCTTTTTTTATTTTTATTTTAATAAATTTTAGATTTTAGTTTTTCTTATGGTTTTCATATATTTTTCTTTTGGATTTTAGGTTTTCTTTTGGATTTTCTTTTTTTGCGTTCGGCTTTTGGATTTCTTCTTTTTCGTATGTAAATTTTGCTTTTACTTTTGTAGACTTTTGGCACAAATCTCATTCCATAAGGGGGGCACTTCAATAATCTCTCAATAATAAAAAAAGTATATTCATTTTCAACCAGAACATCAATACAGCCACAAAGACGCATGAGAACTTTCTAAGTTGTTTCTAATTTTCCAAGTGTCAAGTCTAGGCTTGTGAACTTAATAAAATTGCACTACAAACCTGGATATAAGTAATCTACTGAAGGTACTATCAAAGTCCTAAACAATTAATTAGGTAATAAGTGTTGCTTTACTATACAGTGATCTTGCCGTGTTGTTATTTAGTAGTTGGTAGATAGGTACTGGGTTACAAGGGTATAGATGATACCTTGATCGTGATCCACTAACTGCTTAGTTTGAAGGAAACGACAAAAAAAGTGTAAATACCAGATGATCTCAAGAACTTACTTGAATTTACATATTCCTATCATGGAAGTTACATGTGTTGTATTACAATGTTATTTGTATGTACTTGCATAATAATTTGTGATGCGTAGTGATGACGCAGATCTTGTTATTGCAAAGTCATATTCTTATTATTATTATTATTATTAGGCCTGTTTTTGGTGCCTAAACTACGCCCGCAGTTTTCACTATCGATATCATTCCAGTGGCCAAAGGTCTTGCTTAATTGCGTCCAGTGCGCTAACATGTAGCTTAGTGATCAGTTCACGTGTTATATTTAAATTTAAAATTTTTAAATGATATGAAATGACTGGTGAGAGAGTTTACACGGTCATTTACTGCCATCTAGCGTTGATGTTATGTATTTGCATGTTGTTACAAGTCTACCGACGGTTTTGGCTGTTAGGCCGAACACCAGTTGTTAACTGCATCAATGACTCCGTCTCTTGTGTCACGATGTGTTCCCCCTGTTATGGACAAATGTAGGGATAGCAGACTTACAATCACAGGACATTCAGGTTTTGAAGAAACAAGTCAGCTGTATGAATTTGACAGCTGTGTGAGCTTTCTTTCTTACTCGCTGGGGAACACTATCTGACAGTAACATTCTCCGCTGTTTTATATGGAAACAGAGCTCTCCTACTTTAATAATTAAATCTCTCTCACAAATATAATATTATTTATTGACAGTAAAATTGGTTAGGTTGCAACCAATAACAGTAGTTGGTTGTGTCAATAAAGACGCAACAAACATAGGTCCTGTTTCCCCATTTAAAAAATATAACAACGCCGATCAGCTATAGAATACAACGTTCTACAAATAAAACTCACGAAGGGAACGCTATCTGACAGTAACATTCTCTGCTGTTTTATACGCTATAGTAACAGAGCTCTCCTACTTTCAGTATGAAATCTCTCACAAATATAATATTATTTATTGACAGAAATAACCGTAATTGGTTGTGTCAATAAAGACGCAACAAACATAGGTTCTATTTCCCTATTTAAAAAATTTAACTAGACAGTGATGAAATTCGCCAATCATAGAATACAACGTTTTACATGTAAAACTCGCTAAGGGAACGATAACTGACAGTACATTCTCTGCTAAAAGTTGGCTATTGTCATGGATTGAAAGCGGAATGGATTAATTTTGAGATTATCAGCCAAAATTGTCATAGGTTTAGTTGATTAATTTAAGGGCTTGATAAACCTTTATAAAGTGAAGGTGTCAATAACTAAACAGAAATTATAAATAAGGTCGAATGATTCTAAATCACAAAACTAATGGTTAGTCAGGAATTGGTGTTTTTGAATAGCGTACTAATAGGCTAATAGTTCTTCACAGAAAAAATGCACAAGAAGCCTAACTCTCCTTTAAAATCACTCACTAAATGTTTACAACTGGGTAAGTGAGCCGCTTGCCTAAGACACATTTAGGACACACAGTCCACTTGTGCTGCGGTAAGGCGGTCAGTCCAATCACTGGACGCATCACATCCGCATTTGCTAATGGAAATGCATTTTCTAGTTATTGCAGAAATTACCTGTTTCTTACATAAACATTGTTCTCGTAAGTACTGGTAAATACCGGTTATTACAGGTTAGTTTGGGGTACTTACTTGGTAATTTCTGTAACCGAAATAAAGTGCTACCATTTTGTCTGTACATTTATTTTTGCCTGTTTCCAAAAAGGTTTGGGTTGGAACAGTTGGAACTGGACCACAAGGTCAGAAATTGTGCGCTACCTTTCAGCATGCAGACACCTACCTCTTCCAGGATGAGGCTGGCGCCCTGATTCTACATGTGTGCAAGGCAGTGAGCAAAGGAGTGCTTTGCTTTTTGCCATCTTACAAGGTACACCAACATGCATGTTAATATGACGGAAGGGTGCAATGTTTTTACTCACTTTAATTAATCACTGTGAATAATGAGACACTGTCTAATTTTACAAGAAGCCCTGTAAAGTAACTTAGTCATATAGTCCATAGTGACCAGTAAAGACTTTTAAAGTATTTTAAACACTTTCATGTTTAAAAATGTATGGGCTAAAAGTAGGAAATCATTTAAATGGATAAAAAACTTTTAGTTTCTGCTCTCAGGTAGTTAGCTGAACGTAGTTAAGATTACCAGCTAGAAGAACATTCTAATCGTCTTTAGCATATTAGTTACGTTACTTGCAAGGCCTTGCCTAAACTTTTTTTTGTCAGCTTCATCATCA
>JAPMUY010010243.1:0-52500 GCA_026901105.3 Galaxias olidus
AGTTAGGGCCTCCTCTGGAGCGGCAGCGTGAAAACGGAGGGGTCTACTTTTTCTTTTGGGGGGGGTAGCGTGAGACGGCCTCTCCCTTTGATAGGAATCGCTGCATGATACAACCCGCCCTCCCCGATTTGTTACCCCCCTCTCACACACCTGCGGTCTGCCAGAATGTTTGCGAGCTCTTTGAAGTTACCTTGAAATTGAGTTGTGTGGCGCGCGAGAGGTGGGGGTGGTGCATGTTGTGTCGGCGTGCGTTTGCCGCCGCGCGTTCTCCGAAGGCACTTTTCTTCCCCCTGCAGACCATAACATATCTCACAAAGACATTTCCCTCTGTTCTCCTCTTGGCTTCTCAAACAGGGAGCGGTGCTGTGTGGCATAGCTATAAGGGGGAGACGCACTCTGAATGCCTGCCTGCCTCTGCTCTCCTCTCCAAGAACAGAGGTCGGTGCTTTGCGGCTCCGGTGTGCGTCACGCCACAGCCACGTAGCGTAGAGTTGAATTGGCTTTATCTCAACTGTGCAGCACTTAGCGATGAGCACCATCCGACGAGGCATTAGACACGTGTGGAGTTTTGTGTGGGGTGGGTGTGGGTGGGTGTGGGTGTGTGTGGGAGTGGGTGTGTGTGTGTGTGTGTGTGTGTGTGTGTGTGTTGGTGGGGGTGTGTGTGTAGGTGGCAGTGCGTGAGGCGGGTGGGAACAGTGGGCTCGGTGAGCCTTCATAAAGGATTGAAGGGGTGTGTTATGAGTTATGCTTCCCTCTCCTCACACTGCCGTCACGGTTCTGTCACACATACACATGCTATTCCACGTACTTTGTCGATGGCAGGGTAGCAGGTTTTTCTTTATTCATGGATGCAAGTTCACTTTAGCATAGTCATTAGCCAGAAACTTCTAAACACATATTGGTCTGCCTGTGATAAACTTTGAAGAGGAAGGTGGGGGTGTTAATTAAGGCAGGGATTTGTCGAGCTCTGATAACGGAGTGGGGAAACGCAACAGGACCATAGCAGGTAGTCTGGCCACGCCCTCGTTGTCCAGGGAGACAGGGTTGCCCTGGCAACCGAGGAGGTAGGAGAGAGAGAGAGTGTGTGTATGTGAAAGTACCATTTATTTTCAAGATTAGCTTCAAACACTAATACCCTCTCATCTGCCATCCGATTGGCTGTCACTTTTTGGAACGTCTCCGGGAACCGTACGGGGGCCTCAAAGGGACAAACATTTATCCAGCTTGGCAAACATTCCCACCGTGAAAATAAGAATGCGGGAAAGCCTAAGCGTCGCCTGTTGAGCACTCTGCGTACGTACGCCCTTTCACAACAAGGCCCGTTAGGACTGGGTTTTGACTGGCACATCCGCTAATGCCGCATGGAGACGACAAGTGTTTCCAATTACAAGTCTGTCTTACTTTAGGGTCGCACCCTGGAGACTCGTTAAAGAGGCGCAAACTTGCGCAACGGGCACACGGAGACACAATTCACAAAGACTGTGACAGCAGTACGCACACGCACACACACAGACACAAGCATACACAGACACACACACACACACACACACACAGATACTCATACACATACAGACGCATACAACACACACACACACATACACGGTAATGCCAAGCTCATGGTGTGGGGGAGTTCCAGTGCTCATGCATGATAAATAACCTTGTTACACATGTATGATTGAACAGGCCCTGGCATATTCATTTGCTATTCCTAATGTAGGGAAAATCTGTACTCATCAGCTGCGTACTCACTCTCTCTCTCTCTCTCTCTCTCTCTCTCTCTCTCTCTCTCTCTCTCTCTCTCTCTCTCTCTCTCTCTCTCTCTCTCTCTCTCTCTCTCTCTCTCTCTCTCTCTCTCTCTCTCTCTCTCTCTCTCTCTCTCTCTCTCTCTCTCTCTCACACAAACACACACACACACACACACACACAGTTTGCTTAGTACACAGGCATGGTGTACAGTAGTCACAGTTCATGTGTATCATATCCTCCTCAGCTGGTCCCTGTGTTCCAGCAGCGAGGCTGAACAAGCCTCAATGAACAGAGTAGTGGGTAGAACACATGGGACTGGGACTGGGCCCCTACAGAGAGAGAGGACAGAGTAGGGGGTAGAACACATGGGACTGGGACTGGGCCCCTACAGAGAGAGAGGACAGAGTAGGGGGTAGAACACATGGGACTGGGACTGGGCCCCTACAGAGAGAGAGGACAGAGTAGGGGGTAGAACACATGGGACTGGGACTGGGCCCCTACAGAGAGAGAGGACAGAGCAGGGGGACAGGGTCTTGATAACCAGACTCACTGATAGTGGGCCCTGCTCTCCATCTCCCTGGCATTTGTTCTCCCGTGTTCCCCGACACTCTCTTCTCATCTGTCTAATTTTTGTCAATCTTAGCAATTTTATTTTCTCTTATTATTTTAATTTTATTTTAGTTTCTTTTAATGGTCTTTTGTTCTCTTCCTTGTATGTTTTTCTGCTTGCCTTGTGTAAAGCACATTGAATTGCCTCCCTGTATGAAATGTGCTATACAAATACAATTTATTTGATTTTCCTTCACTGTTCACTCCTCTAGTCTTTCTCCTCCTTCATTTTCTACCTTTTGCTTGAGAGGTACCAATCACTTTGTTAATGCTTACAACAACGTGTACTAGGGTGAAGTGTTGGGTAATAAGACTGAATGGCCTGTAATTAGCCCCACTTTGAGACAGGGGGCTTTCCTCCAAACCCTGCCACGCTTCCAGCCCCCCCACGGTCCCCCCTTCACAGGCTTTAGACGTCACACGGGGAGCCAACCGCATGACTTTGTCCTCCGCCAATCCAATCCGGCTCCGTTCCACTTCAGGGGTATACCAGGCACTTCCCCGGGAAAACGATTGCCAGCTTTCCGGAGGGTCCCGACAGCGATTCCGGATTTTGTGATTGCCGGGGCTTTTTCCAACAGGCCCCCTTCCGAGTGGTTAGCAAAGCGAAGCTAAGGACTGATTCTTTAGTATGCTCCCTCAAGATGCCTATGTGTACGGCTAGGGCCTTTTAACTGTAAATAAAGAAAACATTGCATGGAGCAATCCAATGGTGGCTCATTATGCCTCGTGCACACTGACTCTGCCCGTGCTCATAGTGCGTGTCCGTGTGCCCTCCCCGGACAGTGAGTAAAGGGTGCATGTCCATGGGCAGATGGCTGTGACTCCAGGCACTCGGTCCTATCGGAACGCTGCACTGCAGTAGCCAGGGGAGAGCAGGCTCGTGGTTGAGCGAGGGAGAGGAGAAAAAAGGAAGGGAGGATGAGAAAGGCCTACTTTACTTTTCAGGGGCCGATCTGTCCTATTTACAGTCGTAGCGTGAGCAGAGGGAAGTAGCCGTTGTCGCGTATGTTCCGTGGCTAACGTGTTGAAAATTAGCATTTCAAACTCGTACACCAACACTTTTTTTTTTGTTGCTAAAGATATGTGTGTGTGTGTGGTGTTGGGCACACGCTGATGCCCTCCCCGCTCGTCGCCCCCAGGTGTGACACAGCGGGGTTCTATGGTGACGGTCACACCTGATGTACCTACAGCTAATCCAATCTCACACCCGACGTTTCTGTAACCAATCCAGTCACAGCACCCGGGGCGCCTCGCAACCCCTCCGCTCCTCCCTGACATCTCATTCTCCATTTCTCCGTCCTGTCTTTTTCTTTCCCCTCGCTTACCTCTCTCTTTCATCTCTCTGGATTAGCATGTCTTTGCCCACCCTGTATTTCCCTGTTCTACGCTCCCACCTCTGTCTCTCACCTTCATTAAGCCCCTTCTCTCTTTCTTCCATGTATCTCTCTCTCTCTCTCTCTCTCTCTCTCTCTCTCTCTCTCTCTCTCTCTAACTCTCCAACCCACCTACGCCCCCCCAGCTGCCTCTCCACCTGCAATAAATTCAGCCATTGTCTATCTGTCACGCGTGAAAAACAACAACCAGAAATTGCCTTGTGTACCCAGTTCCAAAACACTCGACCTTATTCTGCGCACCTGCTAAAATAAGTGGCTCTGCTCTCTTTCTCTCTCTCTCTCTCTCTCTCTCTCTCTCTCTCTCTCTCTCTCTCTCTCTCTCTCTCTCTCCTTTTTCAGTGAGCAAGCTGCACGTGGCAAAGAGCAACCAGTCGCAGGCGTACCTGGAGGACAGCCGCGTGCGCGTCAACTGCTCGGTGAGCGCGCAGACCAGCCCGGACTCGGAGCACGCCGTGCTGTGGTACGTGCGGCGGGCGGCCGGCGCCGAGGCCGACGAGCTGCTGCTGCGCATCGAGCGCTCGGGGGCCTTCGAGTACGGCGCCTACGCCGACGAGGAGCGCCTGCGGCGCCGCGTGCAGGCCGAGAGGCTGTCGCCGCGCCTCTACGCCCTGACGCTCAACCGGGCCGAGAGCAGCGACTCGGGCACCTACTACTGCCTGGTGGAGGAGTGGCTGACCGACCCCGACGGAGGCTGGTACCGCCTGGCCCGCGACTCCTCCGGGTTCACCCAGGTGCTGGTCCGGCAGCCAGGTGAGGCCCAGGGTTTCGTCTACTGTTAATCCACCCTTCGTCTACTGTTAACCCACCCTTCATCTACTGTTAACCCACCCTCTATTGTCCGGTCCCCTCCGTCTCTGTCTCGCTCTGCTGTCCACCTGCTCCCATCTCTACCCTCCCCCCTGCCTCTGGAGACCGTCTCACTATGAGGACCCCATCATTGTCCACCTGCCCCGGGCAAAGCTCAGGTGGTGCGGTGGGGCGTGCAGAGAACGGTCCCATGTGCCAGCTGGCACTGCGGCTTATGGGGCACGTAGCCTGGCACTAGGCTGCTTGGCACAGGAACGAGGAGTACAGCTAGCCCTCTCACCACTTGCCAGCTTGCCCTCTTGCCAGCCACTCTCACCTTACACGCCCTTGAAGCTCCGAAGTCGTAGCTTTTCAGCAGCGCTGGCGTCATGTCGAGCTATCAGCGCCCCCACCTCAGACCCAGGCTAGCGCTCTCCAGCCAGCTCCGCATATCCTGCCCTAGCCACCCACCTCCCCAAAGCCTCCTCTGCCTACTAAGTATCCCTCCCTGACCCCTAGGCGAAGGTGAATGTTTTACAGGCACGAGGGCTCAACGCCTCCTTCCCTCCCTCCTCCCCTTACATCTCAGAAAGCAGTCTGTTGTGCCAGGGGTCCTGTGGGCTGTTTAGCATGCAGAGTGAACTCCACGGGCATCTGTGGCATCTGCCCGACTGGAACATGAAGGGCAGACAGACGGACTGAGGCCAGAGCGCGGAGAACACTCATCTTTTATTTACGTAGCAAAGTGGACACACGGCTGCCCAATTACTGGGGGGCGGATGCACTCACAAACACACACACACACGCGCACACACACACACACACACATTCATTCACACAACAGTGCACATGCAATGTGACATGTCCCATACGCCTTGTTTGTGTCTGGGTTCCTACACACGTTCGTCTGTGTGTGCGTGTGTATCTTGTGCACCGCAGTCACCTTGCTCTCTGGTTTTTCTTCGAGAGCCTGCCTGTGTTTTTCAGCCAAAGCAAGAAGCTGGAGCCACAGTCACACCTGGGGATTAGGTTATTATCAAACTCCAAATTTGGGCACAGCCGTCCAATCGTTCTATATTTATAACCATATGAATGTATAACTTTATTTGTACGTTGATATAACAAATAAATGTGCTGCCAGCTCTGGACCTGATTTCCCATTGGGGTTGAGAAGGAGCCAATGGTAGAGCTCCAGTAGGTTGCTGAAGAAGGCAGGCACCCAGGACGCCGTCCAGAAACCAGTCTGTCAGGCACAAAGGTGAGAGGACATGGGCGCCAGTGCCTTGCCCTCTGTCTACTCTCGTCCTCGTTCTCCTCCTCATGCACCTCCTCTTCCCGTCGTAAGACAAACACCCCTCCAGAACGAGGAGGCTGGTGCCGCCCGCTCTTTATCTGGCCGTTCTGCAGAGTGTGTGGAAGTGGGTCACGTCGCCAACCCACTGGCCCTGGGCTAGCGTTCTCTGCTGGGGCAACGGAAAAGGCCACCGACAGCTTGTGGGTGATTGTCTAGATTTCTGACATTTGGGGAACATTTAGTGCCGATACGTACAGAGGGGTTGCGTTTGAAAGTTTGAAAAGGTTTCTGTAATTTCTTTTTTTTGTTTTTTTGTTTTTTAAGTGAGGTTTGAAGAATGAACAGTGATTGTGTTGCTCCACTCCGGGTTCAAACAGTAATTCCCCCTTTCCTTCTATTGATCTTCTCTGGCGTTTGTATTTCTCTCTCCGTCTCTTTCTCTCTCCCACTCACCCTGCTTCACACTCGTTCTCACTCTCTCTCTCTTTTTTTCCATCGCTATTTTCACGTCCTCAGAGGTGCGCCTGCAGGTGGAGGAGGCCGAGTCCAACGTGACCGTGGCCGAGTCCTCCTCCATCCGGCTGGGCTGCAGCATTCCCTCCCAGTCCTCCCGCGACTCCCGCTTCTCCGTGTCCTGGTACGTGGAGCGCTCCGCGGACGAGGGGGACGAGGAGGAGGAGCAGCAGCAGCAGCAGGAGGAGGAGGAGGAGCAAGAAGGAGAGGAGGCGGTGGCGGCGGTGGCGGCAGAGCGCCAGTGCGTCTTTTCCATCGGCCACGACGCCGTGTTCGGCAACGGGAACTGCAGCCCCGTGGAGGAGGAGGAGGGGCCCAACTCCCGGCTGCAGTTTGAGAGGAGCAGCTCGGACCAGTACAGCCTGACCATCCAGGGGGCGCGGCCGTCGGACGCCGGCCGCTACTACTGCCACGTGGAGGAGTGGCTGCTGAACCCACGCAGCGCGTGGTACCGCCTGGCCACCAACAACTCCGGGGTCACCGTCGTGAACGTCGTGCCGCAAGGTAAAAGGCCACGCGTCCATCCAAACATCCGTCCGTCTCGGTTTTTTGTTTTGTTGGTACTCCATCATTTCCTTAATTTAAAAACAAACAAAGGCATAGGGCTTCAGATAAAAAAAAATCCTACAGGTTATGAAATGAAATGAACCCTTGAATAAATTTCGATTCCCGGAGTGTCACAAACATGGTACCCCCCCTCTCTCTTTCTCTCTCTCTCTCTCTCTCTCCCTCTCCCTCTTCCTCCCTCTCCCTCTCCCTCTCGCTCTCGCTCTCTCTCAGAGAACCTCCAGCTCAAAAGGAGCCTTGTCTACTAACTTTCCAATCAACATGGGTTCCTCTCTCTGGTTCAAACCAAAGCTTCTCGACACAGAGGCTACACGCTACGAGGACTTTGATTCCCACATCAGTAGTGGTAGCGAGTTTACGTTAGGGAGAGGCTACACAGTATGTCAAAGATTCTGTCAGGGAAAAGCTGTCTGCTCATGTTCCTCTGTTCCCGTTCCTCTGGTCTCCTAACTGCTCCAACCCCCTTCTTCTTCTTCTCTTCTCTGTAGTCTCCACGCTGCAGTCGGTGGTGTGCGCCAACGACTCGCTCTTCTACTTTGTCTTCTTCTACCCCTTCCCCATCTTCGGCATCCTGCTCATTGCCGTGCTGCTGGTGCGCTACAAGAGCCGCGGTAACAGCAAGAGCCAGGAGAACAAGAACGGCGCCCCCCTGCTGTGGATCAAGGAGCCCCACCTCAGCTACTCGCCCACCTGCCTGGACCCGCCCGCCCTCAGCCTGCACCCCGGCTCCGTCGACTAAGAGAGGAGAGGGCCGCCTCCTTCCATCCCCCCACCGCCCCCGCCCACATTGCGGACCCGACCAGTACCACGTCAGGGAGGGGCTCTGGGCCCCACCTCCAGACCTCCCCTGGCCTCTCACTGTTGTGTTGAATTTTGTCCGTCAATCAATCTATCTATCCAATCATTTAGTACATGTCAACTCCCCCCCTCCCCCAGCCCTTGTCTGCCCGGCTCTCTAATTTTGACATGACAATGGATTGACGTCAGCCTGGATGTGTGTAAGAGAGTGTGTAAGCGTGTATGTGTGTGTGTGTGTGTGCACACTCCACGGTACATGTGTGGCGAGTGTGTAGACTCCAATGTTTTGCTTTCTCTTTCCCTCCTCTTATGTTGAACCATAACCCCATAGCTGCAGGTAGCCGTGTCATCCCTCCCGAAGGCTGTCTTAATATTTCAAAAGACATGTGGACGACTCTGCTGAACTGGACCCACCTGGGAAGGAAAGGGACCCTGTCAGGGGCTTGGCGGCATTGATTGGAATATCATGAACTCCTCTCTGCACTGATCTCAGAGCAGGCACTGCCTGGTTTTTGCGTTGGTTACCATGGTGAATTTCTACGCCTATTGACTCCGGAGCTGTTGACTTTACTGCCAGGCGACGCTGAGATAAAGGACACAGACAGAGTCTGTGTGTGAATGTGTGTGTGTGTGCGCGTGTGCGTGTGTGCGTGTGTGTGTGTGTGTGTGTGTGTGTGTTTGCCCACCTGCCACCACAGTGAGTTTGCCTTGGCAGACAGAGGGAAGCCTGGCGAGTCATTTTAACACTGCCAGACACAAGGCAGCCTCAGTGTGACTGCACGACTCTCTGGCTCTCCCCCTCTAAAGAAAGAAAGAGGGATGGAGGGACTGAGGGAGGTAGAGAAGGGAGGTGGACTTTGTTAACTGCTTTATTCTGCTGAGGGCAAACTTTGACATAAGGGATTTTTCAGTGCCAACTCCTACTTAGTTCATTCTGTACTCCACAACTCATTTTTTAAGTTTAAAGACTAGGAGAAAAGCCGTTTGGCTCAGAGGCAGCCTGTAAATATGGCTGCCTAACGTCCTGCTATGGGATTATGGGCCTTGTAGGCAGGACGGACAAATTCTGCGCTTTTCTGCGCTGCAGAAATGTATTGTCACAGGACATTTTAGCTGAACTAAAATTATTTTTATTTTTTTTCAATCACTTCTTATGCTGTCTTTAAAGTGCTATGATTTGAACGTTTAAACAGAGAGATAGTTACCCCTTGTAGTGGTAGAAAGGCACTGTATAAATCTTGAAAAAGAGCTAGAAATAGAGTAAACCCTCAGCAAAAAAAAAATGATGAAAGCTGATTTTCTTTAGCCTATGTTCTTGTCTTTATTGAAAGATATTTTATTTATTTATTGCTTTTCTTTTTATTACAAATTCCTTTAAGACTTGCTGCTTGAGTTGCCAGGCAACTGCACCAAGCATATTGTCATTATCCTGTGCAGTGGCAGATGTGGTAGCCTAGCTGTAGAGTTACTAGATTTGCCCTGTGCGGTGCAGCCAATGGCATCTCAAACAGGACTCTCATCTTTAGCCAGTGTCAGTACACTGAATATCTATATATATATGCTGTAAACAATAGAAGCTTCACCATATGTATAATAGATAAATAACCAGACCAACAAATCAATCCCACCAGAAAGTCCTGCTAAAGTTGTGTTTATTTATTGACAATGTACTGCAACACTTAGGTAGAGTGATGATCTCAATAGAACGCGTGGACATTCTGGACCGCGCTGAATGGGACACTTGTGGACGCTGAAGGAGGGCCCTACTCGTCGGCCCTCAGAGTCCCCCAACCGAAGGGTTTGAAATCGCTGTGTCACATTCCGGCAACAGAAGTGTTACATTCCCATGCCCCATGTAGGCTACCCTTTCACTGACAGACTGAAATGGACAACTTCTCTTTTCAATTGTGTCAAAATGTAAATTGCATGACAATATTGCGAGAGGCATTTTGATGTTTTGTATCGTTTGAACTCTGAGCGTTGTGTTTGTGTCACAGAGCAACGCCAATCCCTCCATTGCAAGTGAAAAAGAGTCTAATTGGATTTGATTTATGTCTGTGCTGAGGTCTAGGTGACATAAAGCGGTAGATTTCATTTCTTTTTAAGCGCAAAATGTCTCACTAAAATCATATGTTTGGTCGGCTCATTTCACACATATTTTGCATTGTTTGACCTTTTTTGTGCTCACTCGTGCTTGTCCACAGGAGCACTAAATAACACTACAATTAATTTCGGATTATGGCAATCGTCCTTAACTAATGCTGCTTTTCACCCATCATAACATGACAGTTTTGGGGTGTTGGGGCAGTGTTAGTCTTCTGGCTTCTAGTACTGGTTTTGTCCAAAAGGGCCAGACAGAACAGTCCCGCCACTATGTGCAGTGTCTCGACTCTTTTCAGGAAATGGAGGGCGTGGCGTTGGTGTGTGTCGTCACAGTGCGGCCGCCGCCGCCGCCATTGGAGCTGTACAGTCGTCCTCCGAACTATGAATGGTGTTTTTGTAGTGCTAACGACCATCCCTTGCCGCCTCCTAAACGTTCTCCAGACGTGCCGACAGTGTTGTAGCTACGTCCTGATGAGAGCTGCATGCCATGGCAGTGTGCTGGCTCCAGATTTAGCTGTAAAATACTCTGTGGTGATGATGTGTTTGGTTCAGCCAGTGCTGCTTTTTTCCAAGTGATGTATTTTTATGTTCATATTTTTTAACTTGATGAGAAATAGTGCACTGAAATGCAAAGGAACGCCATAGCTTTTTGAAAAAAACAACAAAAAAAACGCTTCTTGTGTTCTTATGTTATGTTGTTGTATGACAATTATTTTGTAGACTTTCATTTTTGATATTATATTCTATTGAATAGTAACCATTGTGACCATTAAGAAGGCACTTTGCTATTCTGTCGGTTTATTGCAATAAAAACATGTTCAGTGAAAAACTCCCACCAGCTGTTCTGTCCTTGGGAGCTAGATGTAGCAAAGCTCTGGATTCCCTGGAGCTGCCGTATCCCAGCCTGCTGCATCCCACTGTTCTTTCAGTTGAGGCTGGGGGTTAATCTCCATGTTCCAGGGCACAGTGGAGTTAGCATGGGATGTTGACCCTTTAGCCCTTCAGCTATGTGGGTTTCTACTCATTTGTCATGTAAAGGGGGTAGGGACTCTGTATGTGTGTGTGTGTGTGTGTGTGTGTGTGTGTGTACTCAAAACTAAGCAGACTTTTTCTGAGACCCTCAACAAATCACAACACACCCTCAATAACTCATCCTGGTGCAGCACACACATGCACATAAAGTGACTTCAGTGGCCCAGCAGCCAAAACCATTCATAACCTCAGAGTTCTCTCTCTGCCGCACACACACACACACACACACACACACTTGCATTTTAAAACAAACATACATCCCGTGACCAGTGGGGCCTAGACCAAATCCTATCACCCTCCCCATAACTCACTGTGGCATAGTAGGGAAATAGCATTTACTGGCACAGAAATCATATTGTGGCGTGTCACATTGATGCATGTGGAGTTTGTGGATCATTTCCCGAGCTCCGGCGTGCCCACAGGTCTCCCTGCGGCGGCGCAATCTGGCTCCTAATATCAAAATAATATCATTTATATGTCACTGCTGACATGGTGGCACCCTGACGCTGGCCCTGCTGAAGATGCTGTCACTGATAGCAGGCCCGCCGATAATGCCGTCGTGCTTTGTCACTTTGTTCCCGCTTAAAGATCTCTCTCTCTCTCGCCGCGTGTTTGTCTGTGTCTCTAGGCCTCTCTCTGTTTCGCGTGCTCTTTTGTTCCCTCACTCTTTTCTCTCTCGCTCGCACGTTCTTTTGCGCTCGCTCGCTCTGTTTCTATCTTTCTTTCTCGTCCTGACACATAGCTCATCTCTTTTTCACAAGCCACCTGCGGGGAGAGGGGGTTGTTTTGCAGGAGGATCCATGACGGTCCCGATAAATCCCTATCGGCTTGGCAGAGGACAGCGTCACTGGAAGACACCGGCAGACAGACAGCACTTAACAATCCAGAGCACATCATGGCAGCAGGCTGGGGGTCGATGATGATTTATGAGCAATAGGAGAAGGGGAGGACCCGGGGAGCAGGAGACCTCCAAGGGGAGAGACGGGCGCTCTCCCCCCGGTCGCAGCGCGGTGATGTGGGAGGCTTTCTAAACAGCAAAATGGAAAGGAAGACTTGCAGCAAGATCTACAGATGGGAACGACTTGCAAGCTACGCCCGCGATGCCATAGAAACAGGAGGGCTACGTCTGCGTGGAAAAGGCCGCTCCTGGGAGGGGCGTCGAGTTTATCCAGGATGTGAAAGGCAGCGTTGTAGAACTGGCTCGGTTCGACGTCTTCGTGGACCTGCAGACAGGTTTGCAGTGCTGCCCTTTCCCTCCGTGTGACTTCCTGAGCGAGAGGGAGAGGAAATGGCGGGGACACGGCGGCTCAGCTGTGTCTCGCCCGTAGCTCTCTTGTCAAGCAGTAAACACAGGTACTTGTGTGCATTAATGAGGTGGGGGAGCGAAAAGAGCGAACGGCTGATTAGAGTTGCAATAGAGTGCCACTGTGTTGCTGTGGGCCCCAGTTCCCTATTGATCTAGCTGCAGCCTATCCTAGTCTCCGGAGGGTTCGCTCGCAGTGTAAACTCTCTGCCAGCGCAGCACAGCACAGATCAATAGAGGTATTAAAGGCCTATTGGTTAAGAAGGGATCATTGGAGAAACGTCTCACTTTTCCTGATGATGAACAAATAAAGTCCATTCCACACACACTATTCAGCGCGCTCAGAGGAAGAAGAAGTGTGTGTGACATCACCAAACACCCACACACTCCTGCTGACAGCCGGCAACAAGAACAGCAGCCCTGTTCCTGTCTCATTTATTATGGATCGCAAGACACACACACACACACACTCTCTCTCTCTCACTTTCACGCGCACACACACCCACAAACTCTGAGACAGTTGTGGCATTCTCGGACCATGCATTATACATGACGACTAAAACCCTGTGTGCACTTCCGCTGGCTCTTTGCCGTTGATGGGGGTTAAGGGGTCGACTGAGCAGGGGCTGCTGAGGTTGTTACCAAGGCAGCCTACCTGGAGACAACTCCATTCATGCTGTCCTTTCAGGCCGAGCGCGGGGTGGAAGAGGGAGTGATTGGTTCGCTCCGTATCTAAAAGCAGAGTCAATGCTCCCTTCACACAGCCCCTACTTCCTCTCTGGCATTAAGTGCCAAAGGCTCTTGGTCAGTGCTTGAGGTCAAGGTCCAGGAATTATCCTTGAAGGATCTTGGGGATGCGGGTTACTCAAGCCTCCCAGAATAAGAGAACGGACTTACCGTAAGTCACTTGCCCCCCCCCCCCCCCCCCGTCCACCACCCGTCACGGTGTCATGACTTAACAACGCTGAAAAATCAATAATTCCCAATCATATCGGCAACGTTCTACTGAAACAAACATGGCCGCACTAGCAACGGCCCACGTGAAGTCACGTACTTGGAGTGGTGACATCCCTTAAAGCTTGCGCGAGAATAATTACGCTGTCTGGTTCATGCGGCTTCAAAATATCAGTGCAGTGTTTTGCCCGCAGGCCTCGCCCTCAACAGCAGAGCTACATTACAAGGGAACGAGGAGTCAATCAGGGTAAACCGACGTTCCGTATCCGCACTCCTCCCTCGGAAAATCAGAGAACCCCTGCTGCTATGTCCCGTGACGCGCGGCTCCCCAAGTCACGGCAAAGTGATAGTTTGTAATGCTGTTCTGAGCAATTAAAGCTGTTGTTTTTAATTGTTCATCAGACGATGCACACTCAATCAACGGAGGTGCCTTAATGCATAAATAAAGTCAGTGGCAACAGCAAGATAATCAGCTACTTGCTTCCTGCTCTCCTTGGGGATGCTGGGTAATTATGAATGAGCGGCAGCATGTCACGCGCGTGATGTAATGTGCTTTTAGTGGCGAGGACACAGAGAGAAGACATAACTCTAGCCCATAATATACCCGAAGAGAGGGGTGGGGGGGGCGGGGGGTGGTATAAGAATGAGAAGGACATGGGAGAGGGGACTACTGGGAATAGCTAGAAGAGAGGAAAGAAGAAAAGAAAGAAGGGGGAAGAGCCCAAGGTGCTAGTGAGAGTGAGATGAGTTTAAGGACTTATGAGTGAGAGGATCTGAAGGAGGCAGTGCCAAGGGACCAATACGGGCCTCCGTGTAAAGTCCACGCTCCCCTGAGGCTGCCTGCTACATCACACTGCTGCTGCTGCCGACGAGAGTGGCCTGCCTATGGCATACACAAAAACATAGCACTCTCTGTGTGTAATCGGCTCCGTCTCTCGTTGCTCATGATGTTGAATAGGATCAAATCTTATTCTCCGTAGAGAAGTCCTTTCAGAATATCCAAGTCTACTGTTGGCTGGTTCCACAAACCCACCCTCAGAATACGGCTTCTCTCTCCCTGCCTTGGCAGGCTGCAGTGTGTCTGTGTTTGTAAGGTGGGAGCCCACGAGGCCCTAGCCCACTCTATAGCGGGCCCCGTGGCTCCATTCTGCTGTATGTTCTGCTGAGTAGCCTCTGGTGGTGTGCCTGCCCGCTAAAAGCTCCACACTAAAGCCAAGGCTGGAGCCATTTTGAGACTCAATTCTTTTGGAGATCAGAAACACAGCAGGGCATCTGTCTGACTCATTCTTGGTGTAAGAATGTTGCTGGCCTCGACTCGTTATTTTCCTTCTGTGTGTGTGTGTGTGTGTGTGGGGTAGCTTTTCATTAGGACTCTTCCCTCAGTCTGTGAACTAGCCGTTAAACATGGGACCATATTACATACGTCACAGGCAGTTGGTTGCAAGGACACACAAGAGAACACACGAGTGAGGCCTTTACCATCCCTTCCTTATCTGTGTGGGTTTTTACATTTATTATATTGCTTTTATGGCATATGGTAGCATCTCTGAATTTGGTTGCCATGGTATCCGTGCTTCAACTTCCAGCATTCCTGTGAGTAGGCTTGTAACTTTGATTGTATGGTATCTACATGTGGAATAGCATATGTGCTTTATTAAAATAGGTTTGTGTGTATTGAGTGGATGGATTTCCCTTCAGAGTGCACATGCATGTCCATATGCCTGCTTTGTTGATAGCAGTGGCAGCACTAATCTAATCAATAGTAATAATTCAAATCCTGTAGGATAAATAAGGGAGACAATGTGTATGTTTCTTGGATGCAAAGGCTTTCCGACAAGACTGGCACTGTAAAATGTTGCACTCATTACAATCCTCTAATTAGTCACCATTGTGTAATATACAAGAATGCAGATTTATAACATCCATATTTCAGTGGATTATGAATTGCAACCTGGACATGCATTGCATTATTTATGGCGAGCTGCTTGCAGCTTCAAGCGTGTCATGTGTGATTCTCATTGACAAGAGGTTTGTTCTGGTAGGCAAAGAGATGAACATGCCTTGCTTCCTGCCTCGGGTGCGGCATACAGTTTACGAAGCCATCCACCCTCCAGCTGCTTGGATTGTATGATCTAATCATGTCAAAATACACAGGATACAGTGTTATAAAATCCATCATGCCATAATGAGCCCACGACACCTCCAGAAAGCTAAACGGTGAGCAATGACGTCTCAGAGCCACCCCTCTATGTCCACTCTCAACACGGCCAGACAATCCAACTGAAAAAAACCTATCTATTAAGCTGAGATCTAATGTACTCTGATCCTGCAGGCTCTTTTCGGCAGCTCTGCAGTGCTACTTAATGTCACTTCAATAGAAAAAATATTCCTGTATCTGCAGGCTTGGTAAAATCATGCTCAGGAGGAAAGCTTAATTACCTTTATACCTTTGTCCTGAGATAAAACCACTTTCTTTGGTGTTTTGCCATGATGTTCTTTACTTTGGCGACTATATTGGATCCTTCCTTTTTAGCCACAGGCTACTTATTTCTGACACAGCTTTTCGCTCTGGCGCTACGATTCACTATTTACTTAAGTCGTTTAGTTTTTCATATTGACTCAATTTGATTAATTAGGGATTCAAACATCATGTAGTTAGATTTACATCTGGCATGACAGTGTTGTTAATTGCATGTGCATGTTAATTTATATATTTAATTCATCAAAGCATTCTACTTCTTGTTTCAGTTCAAGACAGAACTATGTAACTATGATGAGAACAAGACCGTCATGCAGATCTATTAATGAATAATTGTTGAATAGTTTCAGACAGACCAGCAACAAATCCCTTGTAAACTCTCTAACCATGAAATATGATGTATATAATTAGTTCAAGCTTTAAAGCTGCGTCAAGCTCTAAAAATATTTGTTATATTCGCCTTGCCTAGTTTCCCTCATTGATTTAAACCAAAAGTTCAATAATCACAGCACTGCCAGGCATTGTGTGAACAAGCTCGCCACCTAGTGTGTGATAGGATATTGGAGGAGGAGGTAGTAAGTCATGTGTAGTAAACATTGATAAGGCTCCTACCTGATTATTGCAAAATATCGTTCTTTATTAATAACACTACCAATACCCCAATCTTAGATGGGTAGGTTAGCACACCTGCCCAAACAGTCCTTTATTTGACATTTTATTTCATAATATTTTAATGCTGATTTAACAAAAACTTAATCAAAAAGTAATTCAGGAATGTTTGCAATTATTGATCAATCAACATAGCCTCTGTTACATTAAGATTTGCATTAATTTGAAAGATTCCTAGAGATGCGTCATTTGGAAAATGTTGTGGCGTCTTTACCTATCAGGATGATGGAGTCAATTCCAGAACCCATGTTTGTTAAACCATTTTCTTTGTATGTCATGTCAAAGAAATGTAAACAATCACCAATGAACATAGTTCATTTTCCTGTTATGACGTCATTCCCTCAAATCAAGACTTTATGAATGGACAGACCTGAGGTTGTAATAAGTCAACCGTAATTCTAGCTTGGTGCAATCCTGGGAGGGGGGAGGAGTCCGTAATACTGCCAGGAAAGGGCCTGGCTTCACTTGGGATGGGGTGATCTGTGGCTCAGGACGTACCTCCACCAAGGGCCGGACCCCCGACCCCAGAGTGAAGATCCCAGGCGTGTTGCCGTGACAGGTGGGCCAGGAAAACGTTGTCATGGGGGACCTTCACGGCACTGGGGGTGTCAGCGATCTAGCGAGCGCTTCTGGATGGCTTCAGAGACGACAGTCCGTAGCAGAGCTATGACAGAGCGGGGGTCCTCACTGCTCACCACTGCACTGCCTGATACAATCATGTTGGCTCCTGCCTGCAGAGAATACAAACGCACCCTTTGTAGACCGAACACCTGACCGTGGGATGTGGCTACAGTGTTTTGTGCATGCTCCTTACCTCAGCGCATTTGTGGATGGTGTCCGGGCCCACCCCACCATCCACTTCAATGTCCAAAGAAGGGAACTGACTCCGTAGCCAGCACACCTAGGGGAAAGAGACACAGGCAGTACAGCTGTATCCACACAAAGAAGACAGGCTACAGACTGAGACAACTGAAAGGCTTTGTGATTTGTGCAGACAAATAGGCATTTCCAGGCTACTAATGTAAGTTGATCAGCAAGACTTTTTGCTTACTTAGAATCCTTTGTGTGTGAATGTGGGGTTTGCCTGGTTTTCCTTCTAGCCAGAAGAATCACAAACAATCGTTTGTCTTCCACTAAACAGGGAGGACTCTTGCTTATAACAGTATCAGTAACATAACAACAAAAGCAATCTTACCTTAGGCATCATGTCGTCCATGAACTTCTGTCCCCCAAAGCCTGGCTCCACAGTCATGACCAGGGCCATGTCAATCTGGTTAGCCCAGGGTGCGAGCTCCTCTACCGTGGTTCCTGGCTTTATGGCCACCCCAACCTAAACACACGCACGTACGTACGTACGTACACACACACACACACAACACATGTTTGCAAAGCGGTGTTACGCCAAGCGAAGCTACTCCCTTATGGCTTGAACCTCAACCCATAGCCAAGTATTCAACTCTCTTCTCTCCCTTAAAATGTTATCATAGGACCTTGACAAGACCAATGCATTCTATAATTGAATCTAATCACTCGGTTTCTGTGTGCCCCTTCTGTTGATCTCTCTGTCTAACTATTGCCATTCCTCTGGGAGTCTCACCTTCATGCCACTCTCCCTGATCTCTTTGATGAGGTTCCCCGGGTTGGTGGTGGCCTCCAGATGGAATGTGTACTGGCTGGCCCCCGCCGCAGCCATGGGTTTGACCCACTGCTCCGGCCTTGACACCATCATGTGCATGTCTAGGAAATGTACACCAACAAGCAGAACATATGTATTTAGTGATATATGCACATTGGGTGGGAAAGTGATGTCATTCCTCAAGCTATGTCACATGTACTAGAAAGCACTCACCAAAGAAAGGGTCCTGGCCCACTGATTTCCTCAAGCATTCCACCATTGGATGGCCAAATGTGATGTTCGGCACAAAATGTCTGAAAACAAGTAGAAATGCATGGATTAACGCTTCCTTTTTGCACTGATAACTTGCTGAAAGATACTGACTGCAAATTGGCTCTGAATATACCATAAGGTTTATCTTTGCTTGTCAGTTTACTTAGTTGACTTCGCAAACATTACATTTGCTGAGGAGCTGGAACCAAATGTCACAAGACAACGCTGCAAGCATTGCAGAACTGCCGCATGTTGCACAACTAAGTGATTATTGACACAGACAAAGCAGATTGTCTGCCCCATGAACTCAATACAGGCTTTTTTATGTTAAGTCCCTCACAATATTACTAGCTAACGTTGGCTTGCTAGCTCGATCGCCTAAACTTGCTATAAAATTAACTACACTCACCCATCCATAACGTCAAGGTGCAGGTAGTCTGCACCACACTCCATCATCCGCACACACTCGCTGCCTAGACACGCCAAATCACTGCTCAGGATAGATGGACCAATCTTCGAAATGTACGCCATGCTGCTGCTATTCTGCTTTCCCACAAGACTGCTCTTTTTGCCTCTGACTTCTTGTTGTTGACCACTCGCGTGTCTTGCTGATCTTCCGGAATGAGAATATGGCTGAACGCTTCCGCTTCCTAACTATGTCCTGTCTATTTTACTGCCAATAGATGGCGCAAATGTTGCAGTTAATCAAGCACGTTCCCAATCATGGAGATGATATGCATCCATTGCTTAATTTAAACAAATTTAAATGGAAGTTATCCTTTTATTTTAAAGAAAAGCGATGTTGTAGTTTCGACCTTTTAGCTTTATCCTTATCTTTTGTGGCATTTTGATACTGGGAACAGCACCCACTCATGGCATGCAGGCCAACTTTTATTAAATGTGTGATCCGATGTGGAATATTCTGGGCCACCCAACCAAAAGCCTATGAAAAAAATAATAACTGATCAACAACAACATCTCCGCCGATCTCAACTTTGTTTCTGCACATGTTAAATGTTTTTTTTAAGTACAGTATATTTCACAGGACCCATGTTCAAACTCAAGTTATTGTGATTTATTAATATTGATTTAACAGATACTCACTACATTCCAGTGGCTTTATAGTTCTGGTCCACCTCAGCTCTGTCAAATACTAGCTGGCAAGTGTAAACACCGAGTTGACATTTATGGGTTTGTACCGTGCAGTGCATTTCCATGGCAAAAGTAAAGGAAGTCATTGGTGGCATGGAGTGTGTTTGGGGTTCAAGAAGGTGATATATTATTCTTATGTGGCTTTGGGTTAGAAAATGTGGTTTGTCACATTGAATTGGGGTCTTGAGTAAGAATACCCGAGGGGAGCTATAAAGGTTTGTGGAATTACAGTTTTTTTTATGGACACACTAGCCTACCATAGACCCCCTGCAAGATTGTAGTACTTGGAGGGGCCCATCTACTTAAACTGTGTTTGTTTGACACTGCCTGTCTTCACAGTACTTAACACTTCTGTTTTATCCCTTTTTAGAAAACATTGACCAATTAAGATATTCTGAAGATAAGATATTCTCAGAGTTGTACAGAGTTGAGCAGAATCAGGCACACGGATATTTGCACAGTTGCATTGCACCTGTAATTTAAGAGAGTAAGTCGCTTTGGGGTCTAATGAGGGAAATGCATTTGAGACCTTTTCATGTTTTTTTCCCCTTCTGAGCAGTGACTGTTTATATGATTGTAACTTACACACACATTCCTTATGTCTACAGTAAACACCATTTACACTCCAGACCCCATCTCTGTCCACCTTGAGGCTTCTGTTTACTGGATGGCCTCTTTAAAGACCCCGCGCCAGGCTTTCGTTAGTTGGTTTATCCCAGCAGGATCAGCTAAGGAATGTGACTGATATTTTTTACCATCTCTTACTAGACTCTTACTGTCCATTTTCTGCCTGTTGTGCCATGGGTCAATGTTTACAGAACTGCACATCAAAATCAATGTATCCTTATTTCCATTATCTATTCTATTGACCACCAATACCAGTGTAGTGTTCTTACTGTCATTAGAGTGGGCAGGCAGGCAGGAGGAGATATGGGACTGTTCTTCTTCTGAGGCCATTGTTACAGAATGTGCACTTCATTCCAGATGTGGCAGGTTCTTCTCTGTGTTAGGCTCATATATATAAAAACCTACAGCCCATAGGGCTCTGTTCTGTAATGCGTGGTTTATTAACTTATATAGTGCATTCTCAACGAGATACTAACAAAGGACTCTTAGCTGGTTTTCAGTCATTTGTGAAGACAAAGTAAAGAAACTCCCTTTTAACTTCACGTTGATCTAAATGACAGCTTAATCTGATCCATACCCTCTGCAACAACGTGCTCAAAATGTGGGTGGACTTGGGATATTCATGAAATTATTTTAGTCATGTGAGCTTTAAAAGTATGCCAACCGTGATGCTTTTCTGAAGGACATTATCAGTATGGTTTGGTTTTCACAGTTGTTCATGGAGTGTCATTAATAGGTTTGTCACCTCATTTTAGTACTTAAATCAAAGCAATGTAAAGTCAGCGCTAGGTGCCCCTTCATAAGCAACGTTTTTGTTTGTTGTTTGTTGTTTTTGTTTTCGTTTAATTGGTCAAGGTCTGTATTTAGATGCTTCTGCAGGTGGCCAATTAATAGCTTAACAGCAGCATGCGGTGTTTGGACTTTTGAAGTGCATCGTTCACCTGCCAACAATTGAACTCCGCTCATTCATGTTAATTTCAAACTCACTCCAAATGTGATACCTTGAAACATCCACAGAACAGAAATCAGACATAATATAATGATATCTTGTTTGGGTTTAAACAGTGCGTGTTCAAGGCCAGACAATGCAGACCAAGTCAAATTCCACATGCAATGGATATTCTTTGACACCTGACCCCTTTTGTGCCAGACAGGAAGATGTTGTTTATTCTGCTTCATGTAATGTAACTGGTTTTAAAAAGCAGACACACCTCGGTTCATTATACTGTACTGTGGCCTTGGTGCAGAGTGTTCCCCCTGCCTTCCGGCTCTAATTGACTTAGGGCCCCTGAGCAAACACTCAGAGATAGGCCTGCTTCTTCTCATTGTATTAGAGGATACAGGAGCTTGTGTCCCGCACTTTGTCTTTGTGTCACCTCAGTCGGGGGTTCCACAAGTCCAAAGGGAAGGATGGGTTGGGATTAACTCCCCACCCGACCTGATTGGCCTAATTAGGGGTGTTTTCCTGCTTGTACTGTATGTGTATGTGTGTGTGTGTGGGTGGGGGGGGGGGGTGACTGGGAGTGTGTTCCTTTGTTATTGTTAGAGACACACGTTTTAGGGCCATTCTTTCCAAGGAGGCGTTGGTTGATTAGGGGAGTGTTTGATGATGGGATATCCGCGTGGAGGAGTGTGGTGTGAGGAGGGACGTGTGCTGGGGGGGGGGGGGGTCTCTGTAGCCTGCTCACCTTGAAGGGAAAAAAGGGAAAGTGAATAGATAACACATGAGGAAAGCCTAGGGCTGTAACGCATCCGTGTTTCCTGCTGCTGCACATAACACAAAGGTATCTCATACTTATTTTTAAGTGCCGACGTCTTTGTTGTTATTAAAGAAAATAAATGGACAATTTTCCGTTATCAATAGGTTGTGGGGTGTATACATAGTGCAGTCATACCAATATGCAGAATGTTACTACTTGCTCTATGACTGTACGTTAACGGCTTCAAATGTGTTGTAGCTGCACGAGCTACAAGCTTTTGTCTTCGGTTACGTTTGTAAACATCAAAATATCAGCTGGCTTAGATTTAGCCTGCAATTGTATTTTCTATATGCTCAATATGTCATGGTCCTGGGGATGTTTTGCATTGTGGTCATCACTTAAACAGCTCTACATCATGACCGGATCATGGGGGCTGTCAAACCAACTCTTTGAACATGACCAGAGCTTTTGCTCGGCAGTTAAAACCACCTCGACCATGGCACACTTAAGAGGAATGCAAGGACCAGTGCGTAATTGCCTGTGAAACCCCTCTCTAGGGAGATATTGACCCTTCCACCAGTCTTTAAACATGTCATAACTCAACTGATATAGCTAGGTACTGTGTCATTCGGTGATGTCAAGGAGGGGGGAGACACATTCTAATGTTTACTTGAATCGAATATGTGATTTGTTGATAAAAGCAATATTTTGCTTTTCCCGAAGACCCACCATTCTCGTTTTGACCGCAAGAAGTCAGAAAGTGCAGCCTACGCTCATACCCCTTGGCTTAATCAAATGTTAATCCAACTGAATTAACCTTTGGTATTTAAGACAGGATTAGAGGGGGGGTGTTAGAAAGACTGCTGAAAAGCACAGTGAGCCAGTATTCATATTACTTTCCCAGCGTGTGGCCCGACCACAAAGCGGCTCCTTTATGAAAAGAGGGAAAATCCTGCTCTCATAAAATCCCTCTCAAAGGTCAGACCTCTGCTGAGATATTCAGTGTCTTCCAGACTCATTAAAGTCTCAATACTTTAAAGCCCGTCATTCATTTCGGCCTCGTACTCCAGGTCCCGTTTCTCCGTGTTGGTTTGCCCACGGTTTTGCCTCAGTTGCCTCCCGATCCCCATTGTGATCTGGCTCATCTCTTTGTTTCATACCTCTCTCCTCCGTAGCTCCTTGAACTCGAGCCGACAGACACAAACACACCCCGAGAATCTCCGTCTCACTGATGCACAGTAAAGACGGAGGCTCCATTTACCCGCGTGCAGGCTCAAACCAGGGGGATGAGGGCTTGATCTTCCTAGTGGCTAGGCCTCTCAGAGCCACACATACTGGTAGTGCTGACTGAAGTTAGACTGCTGATAGCAGCCTGCCCACTCGGCTACAAAAAGAGCCTGCAGGAAATGCTCAGGCAGCAGCAATGCACTTTAGTCAGAGACAATGTGTCTTTTGTTGGTTCTGTGAACAGAGTGCCAAAATATTATTGGTAGCTCATGATCAAGTCATGGTATTATTTTAAGCTTCCCGCGGAGTCTCTGACAGCTGTTACACCCACTCTGGTGCTCTTTGGAGGGCTTAACAATATCAGCAAGCCATTCACACTGGGCCACAGTTCATGACAGCATCAATGGGGCCTGCAGTACCGCTGATGTGCAATCTACGCCGCATATCCTGGGGCATCTTTAGCACTCATTCACAACCGCTCGTACATTCACACCTCGTCTCTCTTTTACACGTACACACACACACACACACACACACACTGAAACACAAACTAGCTTTTTTTTTCTCACACATGTTTACTCTCTCGCTGACACACACATCATTTGCCGTGACATTCCTTCTTGCCACGGTTGAGGTCAAACGGTCTCTCCAGACAGGGGTTGAACAGCAGTGGGACTGCCAACTCCCACATCGCTCGCTGCCAAGTTGCCATGCAACTTCATATGGCAATACTGCGTAACCATGTGGCTCTCATAAAATCAGCAAACAGACACACACACACACACACACACACACACACACACACACACACACACACACACACACACACACACACACACACACACACACACAGACACACCTAACTGTAACAGCCCAAAGCATACACCTGAACACTTAAATAATGTGTCTCTGGTATGTACTCTCATAAACATGCTGGTGGACCGCCTGCTCTACAGTACAGCACGATTGGCCACTCTTTTTAGAGCATCAACATTTACAAGTTGTATGAATGTTTTTAATTCCTGCCCTCGGGGTACGTTACATCTGTAAGCCTGCCGTCCCAGGGTACAACAGCAGCTGTGTCTGGTTCGCGGGATGAAATCAACCTCCTGCGGCTGACTGTCCAGACCACCTCTCTTTCTCTCACACACACACACACACACACACACACACACAGAGAGAGAGAAACACACACACATGAACACAATGATACTACACCAGCCCTCCTTTAATAACTAACACTAACACCTCATCTATCGTTCAGACCACCATACGGTTGCAGCTTGTGTTTATGTATTTATGTGCGTGTGTGTGCGTGTGTGTGTGTGTGTGTACGTTTACATTTGGACTGTGTATCTTCTCCTACACATTACACATAAAGCTCCGGTACTTAACCCTTTCCTCCAGACAGATGGAAACATCATTAGCTCCCGCTCCCACCCTGTGCGGCTGACCGCTGCTATCGAAGGAAACTGCTTGAAACACCAGAAAAAGCCTGAGCCAGTTATTCCACCTTCACCTTTTAATACGCCCATGCAACTGCTCCCGCCGTCCAATTAGCCGGGAAGGAAGCGTGAGTCAGCGGGCGATGGGTTACCAGCCCCTGGAGACCCCCCCCCCCCCCACTAGATGTAGGAGAGCCCTCTGCACCTCCGTCTCCTATTAGCCACTAGTATCCCAGTGTTTTCCTCCAGCCCGTCGACATCCAGTGAGGTCTTTTTCTCTTCCTGCTTTTCATGCTGCCGCTCGTCCATACCAGAGGCTAATATTGACTCTGCTGCGGTGTTATTGTTTGGCATGGGAACGTTTTTGGGCTGGTCCCGACCGCAGTGAGACGGCTGCCAGAGGGGGCTGGCAGGGAGCCAGCATGGCTAATAATGAACTGCAGCTCATCTCGTCTGATCATTTGGCTCCGCGGCTAGGAGGGATTTCAGATGTGTCCGGGGATCGTTTGAGGATTTTCCTCAGTCCTGAGCAGAGAGTATTGGGACCCCGTGAAGGGGGAGGGATTCTACAAACATCTTTGTTACGTGGTGGGGGTGCTCATCCATTCTAAAGGGACAGCCCAGGCTGCAGACTAAATTGAAAGTACAATGTGTATGGTTATCAGCCCTGGAGGAAGTCCAAAGTCTAAAGGCACCAGGGCTTCCCAGGAGATAATGGTTTTTCTATCAATAGGAGCTGAAAGATGATACCGTTACCCACAACACAATTCTAGACTAAGTAAAAACAAAAGATTTGAGTGTCCGTGTTATAGACCCAGTAACTGTTTGGGATTGTTTCCCACACAGTTCCTGTTCATAGATACAGGTATTGTCAGGGCAACAATCACAAACAGATTATGTAATACCACTTCTCGTTTTGGCAGCGTAATAAGGAAGAAAGCCACACTGGCAGTGCAACTAAAGCAACAAATCACACTGTGATTTTAATTCTCTCTCTTGTCATTGACCAGGGTCTTCCCCCTTTATCGGTGATATAAGGTAATAGAAGCAGGGAAACAGTTGTCTTCCCATGAGTGGGGTTCCCTATGGGTAAAATTGTATGATAGCATCTTCTATTTCAACTGTCACCAAATGTGACCTTTTACTAAGGGAACAGACCAACAACAGATCAACAACGCAATAGTGTCTCAGTGAATTCTTTCAGCTTCTATCTTTAAAAAGACTGGCAAAGCTTTTTTTAAACGAACCACAATGAACTTATGAATCTTGTGTGACTTAGTAGAAGGCGGAGGTTCTTTCTAGATTTACAGAATGAAGTGAAGTTGTGAAGCTGAACTGCCATGCATAGATTGTATAGGTTCCCCCATTTTGTCCAAACTCACAGATGTGTGAGTAATAGTTAGTTGGTAATAGGCAGCCAAAGATAACCTGATAATGGCTCTCTGTGGCATGTCTATACTGTACTACGTCTACAAAAGCCACTCAGCTCAAAGACACTCTATTTTGGCTCACAGCAGCCCATAATGTATTAATACCACAAGATAAACAAACACGCAAACTTCAGGCTACACCCCACACACCATGTCCTCATACCAAACAAGTTGTTGCTGTGCGCAACGGTGAGACCACGTGTTCCACTGAAGATGAAATTGCACTTCCACTAAACCTAAAACATGTTTGTGCTCGCTCACCTGCAACTAACCAACAACAGCACCGTTGTTTGTGGGTTGTCTCTCTCCATGGATACAGTTGTCATGAAACTTATGTTGATTTTTTATTTTTTTTTGTTCTTTCTTTTACATTCTTATGACATGAAGACATGCTTGATCCCTGGCAGGAATTTCCCCCTGGCCCGCACACTGTTTCCACTGTTCTGCTTTCTCTTCTGTCCCAGCGTTTACGTGGAGGTGGGGGAGAAGTCAACCTCAGCAAATCTGGAATCTAAAAGGAAATTAACCATTTGCGTTTGTTTTACTTGCTTTGCCATAATATCTCAATTGGGCAGAGAGTTTGTGATGTCTATGTTTATTTGGTTCCTCTCACGTGCTATCAGTCTGTGTCAGACCTTAACTGTATGACAAGTTTGTAAGGTGCTAGTATGTCTGTGTGTGCGTGTGTGTGTGTGTGTGTGTGTGTGTGTGTATGTGTGTGTGTGTGTGTGTGTGTGTGTGTGTGTGTGTGTGTGTGTCCAAACGTGTGTGTGTGTGTGTGTGTGTGTGTGTGTGTGTGTGTCTGCTTTCATCCTGGGACTGGATGAAAAGAGTTGAGTTTACTGTACATCAAAACAGCGTGACAAAACATAATGCTTCAATTCTGTTTGAGCAAGGAATATGATGATGGTTACAATGTTGTTTATGATTATGCCGCAGAGGTCTGGGAGTATCGGTTTCTTCTCCCCTTGAAAATAAAACAAGCAAGAATTGTTCAATAATTATGTTATTATGGAGAATAACATAATCGGCTTACGTCAGGGGAACAGGAAGAGCCCCTTATCATCACCCTGGCAACCTCTCAGTCTCTGGGCTTACGATTTAGCAGCGACTGACGTGTTTCCTTCAGGGACGGATTTCCTTGTCTCCAGAATCTAAGATTTGTTCCATGCAGCGTTTTAGTAAAAAAGTTTAAACCATAATTGATGTCCGTTCGTGCCCTGAAGACTGTAAGCAGAGGATGTAATCTAGACAGTGGGAGCCAAGGCTAAGATGGGAGAGGTATTTTGAGAGTGTGGGTCTCTGAACTCAGTCTATTATGCAGTATTTCTTTTCAGAACCTGGGAGGGAATAAATGAAATCTGTCATTGCTGTTCCCATTTTTTAAATGAATGTGAAATGTGTTGTTGTATTATAATTGCCAGAGTGTCTGTACAATTGTGGCCGTGGCCCTTTGCCTCCACATAGTCACTGCTGTGTTGTGGCGAACACCAGTATGAGCTCACTCCTGCATGCGGACACTTCACCAGCGTTGTGGCACCACTTTACGACTCTGACACTCCAATAAAACAAGTTATAGCTGCACAAGACAGACACGGACGGTATGTAAATATGGTTTGGTCAACGTTGAAACGAATTAATCAAGTCCCCCAAAATGGCAGAAAAACAACGTCACACAATATTGTGGGATGAAGCCTACCACAGTAATAGCTTTGCAGAACAGTAAGATTTACTAGTGGGCTTCTTGGACAGGCTGTTTTTCATCGGGCACTAAGGACAGCGGTGGCAGCTCTCTCAGGACCCCGCTGGCTACCTGACACGCTCCGCAAGGCTCCCACTGGCAGGGGGGCCATGGTGACGGCCTGTGGAACCGTAGGAGTGACCCGTTCCTGAACCCCCCCCCCCCCTCCTCCTCCTTGCAGTACCTTGAGCCCCAGTCACACACTTTGGGCTATGCAGACTTCCCATCATTACCGCTCCTGTCAGTCACGCTGAACTTTACTGGTCCACTGTGACACATACAAAGACACATACTTACTGTGGAAACAGGCACGCACAGCAAGCAACCACTACCCCCTGTCAATCATATGCCGCGCTGAACTTAATAAGCCCACCGTGAGCTCTGAAAAAAAGGAGGGACTGCACATTTACAGGCACACACCAAGATACAAAAGGTCTTACATCATGCAGACAAATGCACACACGAACACTCCCACAACTTACTATGTCCATGTAAGCGGAGTGAAGTTCAGAATATCCAGGGCAGATGTTTAAAAGCATGACGGCTGGAGTAGAATGGGTCATTCATTAGGAAGAACATGTCCCCGTTTAAAACCCACCTGAAGCTTTTAGCACAGCAGCGTCCACGAGAAAGTGTAAACTGTCCTGCCTTGTGTTCTCAGACACGTGCACACTCCTCTCACATACACACATGCATCACGACACATACATACATACAAAGACACACACATGCTGGAGACTTGATGTATGAGCATAGCATATGAGCTGATGGGGGCAGCCTTTGATATGAGTGATATAAGTGTTATCATTATGAGGCCACCTACTCAGCACTATTTATATACTCTGCAGACAGAATCCACATAGCACAGGAGGAGGTGCTGGTGAGAAAGACAAACCCTGTGGTGGGGGTCTCATGAGAAAGCACATTATGAGGGAAAACAGAGTGTAATGGATTAAGTAAGTAAAGAATGAATTGGAGGGGAAGAGAAGGATGCTGTGTTGGATAATATTAAAAGTATAGGTTGGAGATTTTCAGATCTAAGGCGTAATATTGATTACTGTGTTCACATGTGTGTTTGTATTTCGAGACGGTGTGTGTGTCCTGTCGGTGGTCTGGCGTGGATCAGGTTGCCCCGCCATGTCTGCCCCACCGCCAGACCCCCTCTGGTGGGGAGAGGTGATGAACGACGCCCCTGGGGCCCTGGAGCTGCTGTGTGTTTGTAGGTGTGCTCTGTGAGTAGTTACCAGACAGTTATGGATGATCGCTGTGGTTGACTGTGTGTGTGTGTGTGTTTGTGTTTTCAGGTTATTGATAGCTAGCAAAGCTCCAGACACTGTTATTTCAGTATTATTGATTGCAAAGTGACATAAATTTGAAGTAAATCCATTTAGCACACACACACACACACACACACACACACACACACACACACACACACACACACACACACACACACACACACACACACACACACACACACTCACACACATGCACAAACACCTCCTTCCTTTGACTGGTGTTTGTCCTAACCCTCCCTATGCAGGTAGAGCTACAGAAACAAGTACTGATTATGTACCAAGAGCACGGCAAGCAGGGAAAGGCAGGGTTCAATTTCAACCTTTGGTTAGCACATTCACACTTAATGAAAGTGTCCATGAATCAAGGCAAATTCTTGGAGGTCGGTATATGTGCACGGCTCAGGAGCTAGGGCAAGAGAGGTTTTCTTGGTCATGCTGAATGTCTGAATGGTTGCGTGTGATGTTACTGTGAAATATGAGCATTGTCGGAGCAGAAAAGGCTCAAAACAAATAAGTGTCATTCTTTTCTGACAATAAAGATGGATTAAGGTTCCTAAAGACATCAATGTATTACTCATCACTTCCATATATCGGGTTTCCATTGTCCAGGCAGCTATTTGAGATGGGATTTGGATGTGCATTGTTACACATAATTATAGTCTTTGAAATACTTTAAATAGAGGGTTTATTGTATGGAAATGAAACGTGCCATTTCAAACTAGTCTCTGCACAGGCATTAACGGTATAGTGACATTTGGTTTTGATCAAATCATAATGAAATGTCAAAGAACAAAAATGTGATCTCCTGAATATGCCAATTTCTTTACTGAAAGACTTTTCAAAGACTAACGGGAAGATGGTGCCAGACAGAGCTAACGGTTTGTCCATCTCTCATTCTCTCCCTCTTTGCTCTTTCTTTTCTCTGACATTTTCTTGGCTTTGACTGTAGTGGGCCTTTGATATCCTGTGTAGCCCTGGTTACGGTTGACAGGGCGATGCCGTGTGGTTTTGATTACGCGTCTTGTTTGACAGAGATGAGTCAGAAAACTGAGACGCGTGTGTCCGAGCAGGACTCCGTGTGGGCAGGAAGCAGGCCTGGTTAGCGACGATAATGGAACAAAGAGATGCACAATTCTGTTATTTCGGGAATGACATCTGGGAAGGGGAATTCACGGTATATTGACCTGCTATGTAAAGCCACTGTCACATAAAGGAGTGAGGGGAGAACAGAGGACATGGACGCTAATCAACAGAAAAGAGAATCCCAATGATTTACACTGTCAAGAACATGCTTTGGATTGGATCGTTGGTATGGCTTGTTTGTGTCATACTGCTGACAAAACGGCTGCTACTCACGCACAAATGCACTACAACAACACTCTAGGCTCTAGAGGTCAAGTGGTGAACATGCCTACGGTACCTAAAGAGAGAGATTACTTCAAAAACAGTGCTGAAGGTTTGCTACAAGCCACTCAGTTTTAAATAAAGAAACACAACCCATGTAATGATATATGATGGCTTACTGTTGTCTTGGCTCAGTTATGGATATATATATGTTTAACACAATCCCCCCAGGAGACTGAGGGAAAAGACTGAGTGAATGGTTCCCAGTGGACATCCCCTGGTCCTAAATCCTCCTCTGAAACCTACAGGGTGGAGAGTGGGGATCAGGTCCTAGACCAGGTTTATGCAGTCATTATTGTGCTGCTTAGGTCTGACCGTTTGGTGTCAGATAGATCGGGCGTGTCAGCTCTCTGCTACCCCACCCTAAAACTGTCCCCCAACCCCCAGCCGGAAACTGCTGCCACCACCATCTCTTTTCATTTTTTTTGTTTTGTCTTAATTCTATGAAGCTTTTCACAAACTCATTTGTCAAACGACACTAAAGTACATTGAGCCTTGTGAAACCAAGCCTGGGGAATCAGTGACAAGGAAACACTCCCCTCCTTTATCACCCGGAGGAAACGTACTGCACTCCGGGGGCGTCCAAAGACTTTTTCACAATGGCACAAGTACTTTTTCTACAATAGAAGCCAGTCTATGGTGGGCAGTATTTGAGATGAGAGAGTCTATTTCAGTTGTAAAGGCAATTACTGAAGCTGTAGGCGTTGCGTTCAACTGGGTTCAAGGTGCTTGTGTGTGTGGGTCTGTATTTGCTTGTGACTGTGTGTTCGTTGGTTTGCATATCTCACTGTGTTTTTGTGAGTGTGTGTGTGTGTGTGTGTGTGTGTGTGTGTGTGTGTGTGTGTGTGTGTGTGTGTGTGTGTGTGTGTGTGTGTGTGTGTGTGAGTGTGTGTGCATGCACCCATCTTTGCATGCGTGTATGCTTATCAGAGTGGGAAGCACACTGCGTAACGCAGGCGTCCTGAGCTAGTGTGGACCTGCATCCTAAACACGGCCAGATAGGAAGCCTTGAGTGTGATCCAGGGGGGAAGAAGGGAGAGGGGGGGGGGGGGGGGTACAGACAGAAGTGTCACATAACAGGAAGAGGTGTTCTCCTTATAGATTAGGCCTGAGTGTGCCTAAGCAGGAATGTACGTGTGAAGTGTGAGCGAGGGTTTGCTAGGGAGTGAAACTGCTGGAAAAGAGATACCTAAAATGACAGAGAGAGAGGCGCCCTAGCGTCTTTCTTCGGTCGCTAACAGGGAATCCTGAACGCTGTAGAGTCGTCCTATCTCCAACAAAGCCTGCTGAAAACGAGTGTACTTTTAATTGACTTAAATTGACCGATCATGTGAAAATTGTACTGAAACACTGTATAAGCTCTACCTTTTTGTAGACCATGGCCGTAATTTCCGACCGTGTTATCCTTGCTCCTTTTTTTGATAGGGAGATTTCTCTTGGGAAACAATTATATAAGACGATTATTTACACAGGATATTTCACGTACTCTACTGACATGAAATAATTTCCAGGCAAAAAGCCAGTCATATAAATGAAAAAATAAAAATGACATTGGCAGGTATTCACATCGTAGTCTTTATATCTGGAGTAATGTAATGTAGTTTAGATAATTCCCAAATTATGTACAATCATCAAGAATAGGATTATCTCTTTAACAATCAGTTTCAGTTGTGTTGTATTTGAACTTAATTGTATAAAGCTGTACATTCTAGTATGTGTGTGCGTTGAAGTGTGTGTGTGATGTCAAAATGTTCCAAATGTTGGAACAATGTGCAAGGCCTGTGGCCAATATCCAATCAGTTTGGCTCAGAAAGGCAAGGATATAGTTTTCAGTAGGGGTGTAAGAAAATATCGATTCACTTGAATATTGCAGTATTGTGTTTAGTGATCTCTGTATCGATTCTGAAAAACACAGTATTGATTTTTTATATATACAGTATATATACAGTATATATATATATATATATATATATTGTTTGTTTATTTTTTATTTATTTTTTTACTGATATATTCAAATGTCATTTCTTTCTCAGATTGCACAAAAAGTTATTTTATGAGGTTGGATATTATACCTTGATTAATACAAATAAAGATAGCACTGTTCTGCTGGCATGCATGTAAAGCAAGTAAACTTATTTTATTACATACTATAACTATAGCTTTTCACAGATTGGACTAAAGAAATTGCCATATATTGCCTTGCTTACAGTATCGTGATATATTACATTGTAACCCTTGTATCGTGATACGTATCGTATCACCAGGGCCCAAGAGTTCAAAACTTTTTATCCCTATCCATTCGGATCAGATTTAGAAATCCCATACTTTGTGACCTAGGATCAGACAACTCAGACAGATTTTGTCCCAGTATTTCAAAGAAACTCAGGATGGGATGACAGTGATCCAGACTGAGACTTTTTAGGGTTAAAAGGTCTTGAATCCTTTAATCTTACCTATCCCCACCTATTGGATATGAATAACAACACGAGAAAGACAGACAGTATAGCAATTTAGAGACATTTATTAAGGATATAATGATGAATTATATATTTTTTATTTAAGTACATAGCACTCGCTTAAAATCATGGAAAAACCTATGGAAAAGACCTGGGGGCTGTGTTGTCTGGAACCTTGTGATGGCAAATTGGTCCCGGCCGGACTAAGAATGGAGGAACGATACCCGGCCCGGGTCCCCTTCTGGAGCCAGGCCCAGGAGGAGGACCCGTCAGCGAGCGCCTGGTGACCGGGCTTGCCACGGAGCCCGGCCGGGCATAGCCCGAAAAAGCAACGTGGACAACAACAACATCTCTTCTTCTCCGTCCCGTGGGCTCACCACCCGCGGGAAAAACCAAGGGGGTCGGGTGCACTGCCAGAAAGGTGGCAGTGAAGGCAGAGGTTTTCGACGGATCGGACCCGGGTGGCAGAGGCTGGCTTTGGGGACGTGGAACGTCACCTCTCTGGGAGGGAAGGAGCCGGAGCTTGTGCGGGAGGTGGAGCGCTACCAGCTGGATCTGGTGGGGCTTACCTCTACGCACAGCCTCGGCTCTGGAACCTCACTTCTGGATAGGGGTTGGACTCTATTTTTCTCCGGAGCTCCCCAGGGTGAGAGGCGCAAGGCTGGTGTGGGGATACTTACGAGTCCCCGGCTAAGTGCCTCTATGTTGGAGTTTACCCCAGTGGACGAGAGGGTCGCCTCCCTACGCCTTCGGGTCATGGGGGGGAAAACTCTGACTGTTGTCTGTGCCTATGCACCGAACAGCAGTTCGGAGTATTCGGCCTTTTTGGAGACCCTGGATGGAGCCTTGTATGGGGCTCCTGAGGGGGACTCTGTAGTCTTGCTGGGGGACTTCAACGCACATGTGGGCAATGATGGAGACACCTGGAGAGGCGTGATTGGAAGGAACGGCCTCCCCGATCTGAACCCGAGTGGTGGCTTGTTATTGGACTTCTGTGCTAGTCATGGAATGGCCATAACGAACACCATGTTCGAACATAAGGATGCTCATAAGTGTACCTGGTACCAGAGCACCCTAGGCAGAAGGTCGATGATCGATTTTGTTATCGTATCATCGGACCTGAGGCCATATGTTTTGGACACTCGGGTGAAGAGGGGGGCAGAGCTGTCAACTGATCACCATCTGGTGGTGAGTTGGGTCAGGTGGCGGGGGAAGCCTCTGGACAGACCTGGTAAGCCCAAGCGTGTAGTGCGGGTGAACTGGGAACGTCTGGAGGAGTCCCCGGTCCGGGAGGCCTTCAACTCACACCTCCGGCGGGGCTTCTCTGGCATCCCTGTGGAGGCTGGGGGCATTGAACCGGAGTGGGCGATGTTCAAAGCCTCCATTGCTAAAGCTGCGTCTGAGAGTTGTGGTCTCAAAGTCTTAGGTGCCTCAAGGGGCGGTAACCCTCGAACATCCTGGTGGACACCGGTGGTCAGGGGAGCCGTCCGATTGAAGAAGGAGGCCTTCCGGGACATGCTGTCCCGGGCGACTCCGGAGGCAGTTGCAAGGTACCGACAGGCCCGAAGGACTGCAGCCTCGGCTGTGGCAGAAGCAAAGCAGCGGGTGTGGGAGGAGTTCGGAGAAACCATGGAGAAGGACTTTCGGCTGGCGCCAAAGCGGTTCTGGAAGACCATCCGACACCTCAGGAGGGGAAAGCAGGGAACCATTCAAGCTATATACAGTAAGGATGGGACGTTGTTGACCTCAACTGACAAGGTGATTGGGAGGTGGAAGGAGCACTTTGAGGAACTCCTGAACCCGACAAACCCACCCTACATAGTAGAGACAGGGCTGGAGGATGATGGGGGATCAGCATCAATCTCCCTGGCGGAGGTCACTGAGGTAGTCAAATAACTCCACAGTGGCAAAGCCCCAGGGGTTGATGAGATCCGCCCAGAAATGCTGAAGGCTTTGGGTGTTGAGGGACTGTCATGGATGACACGTCTTATCAACATTGCGTGGAAGTCGGGGACAGTACCTAAGGAGTGGCAGACCGGGGTGGTGGTTCCCCTGTTCAAAAAGGGGGACCGGAGAGTGTGTGCCAACTACAGAGGCATCACATTACTCAGCCTCCCCGGGAAAGTATACTCCAGGGTGCTGGAAAGGAGGGTTCGACCGATAGTCGAACCTCGGATTGAGGAGGAACAATGCGGTTTCCGGCCTGGTCGTGGAACAACGGACCAGCTTTTTACCCTCGCGAGGATCTTTGAGGGGGCCTGGGAGTATGCCAATCCGGTCTACACGTGTTTTGTGGATTTGGAGAAGGCGTATGATCGGGTTCCCCGGGAGATACTGTGGGAGGTGCTGCGAGAGTATGGGGTGAGGGGGTCTCTACTCAGAGCCATCCAATCTCTGTACTCCCAAAGCGAGAGCTGTGTCCGGGTCTGCGGCAGTAAGTCGGACTCGTTTCCGGTGAGGGTTGGCCTCCTCCAAGGCTGCGCTTTGTCACCTATCCTGTTTGTGGTATTCATGGACAGGATCTCACGGCGTAGCCGCGGGGAGGGGGGCTGCGGGTTGGTGGGCAGAGGATTGCATCACTGCTTTTTGCAGATGATGTGGTCTGATGGCATCATCAGTCTGCGACCTGCAGCACTCATTGGATCGGTTCGCAGCCGAGTGTGAAGCGGCTGGGATGAGGATCAGCACCTCCAAATCTGAGGCCATGGTTCTCAGCAGGAAACCGATGGATTGTCTACTCCAGGTAGGGAATGAGTCTTTACCCCAAGTGAAGGAGTTCAAGTATCTTGGGGTCTTGTTCTCGAGTGAGGGTAAAATGGAACGAGAGATGGGCCGGAGAATTGGAGCAGCGGGTGCGGTGTTGCAGTCGCTCTATCGCACCGTTGTGACGAAGAGAGAGCTGAGCCAGAAGGCAAAGCTCTCAATCTACCGGTCTATCTTCGTTCCTACTCTCACCTATGGTCATGAAGGGTGGGTCATGACCGAAAGAACGAGATCGCGGATACAAGCGGCGGAAATGAGTTTCCTCCGGAGGGTGGCTGGCATCTCCCTTAGGGATAGGGTGAGAAGTTCGGCCATTCAAAAGCAGCTACAGAGAGCTGTGCAAGAGTCCACTGCATAAATGTGACAAACAATAAACAAACATATATCAAACATAAAGACTGCACATTATGTATTATTTCAATTCACAAACTTTACCATCTTAATTGTATTGAAACATATTTTTTATTAATTGTAAAGTACATTTTGCTCTGGAAATCCACTAGAAAGCCACCCCTCCAGTGGGATCAAAGTAATCCACATTTCTGGGATCAAACTGATCCCAAAACTATGTTTTCATTTTGAACTACTTGTTTTGAAGATTTTATTCAGATTAAATCTTGGATTTGATTTCCTGACCTGATATCAAAGCGATCCCTGTCCTGTTTTTTAGTTCTGAATTACCCAAAATCCAAATCTGACCCAATCGGATAGGGATACTAATTTTAGTGCGGTTGATCACAAAGCACATTCAGAATAAGGTTCTAACTAAACAATAAAATGGGATGAGTCTGTTTGTCTGTTTGTGTTGAGTGGTAAGTGGGCAAGCTTGTGGGAAAGCATGTCTGAATTGGGTACACTTGCCAAATGCTTTTCAAGGAAGATAAAGATATAACAAATATGAAGGAGATGATAAAGCCTTGAAGTGGGTCATGGCCAAAGTGCTGTAGACCTAAACTAAGACCTAAGCTGCTTGTCTGTAGCTAGCTGTAGTCCGCAGGTGTTTTGCATGGCCTGTATTGTGAGTCCTTAAATAAATTACTTTCCACAGTAGAAACCGAAGCATCTGCTCCAGACAAGAACCAAGGTGAACATTATTGTCAATTTAAATATTGTGGCAGCCCCAACACGGAGATTTGAGTCAACTGAAGCCAAATGTCACACACTTAGTGCTTTGCTATGGCTTCAGAGGAACACATAAAACTAATGTCTGTTTTTCAGGTGTCAATGGTGTGCTTTCTCACCCCAGTGAGTTACGTCCTCCAAGGATAGTCAACACACACTTTCAAATTTACTCTGCCATCTATCAGGCAAAGGTATTATTATCACAATAAGACTCCATGTACTGAAGTTATATTCTAATCATAATTCAAAAGACACCACTGAAAGTATCAATCATGGGTAGATTGTAAAACATCAAAAGATGTTCTACAATAACTCCATGTTCATCACAAAAAGGGATTGTAGTCGATGAGAGAACATTGCAGCATGCTCCTCATTTTCCTCTGCTGTGATGACGGGTAGATTTCAATTGATGGCTTGGGCTTTCCTTTAATCCCTGAAATCATAAAGCATTTCAGATGAAACCCACAGAGTAAGAGAATATGGGCTTTGAGCGGTGTAACCTGATCACATACAGCAGAGGCCTTGTATGAATCCGCCTGACTCCTTGCAGATGCCTCTGTTAGGAGCTAGCGCCACCAGCACAGTGACGACGAAGCTAGCTATTCTTCTCGTGTTCAGTGCCTTATTTAAATCTAGAAGAGTTGACTCGTGTTCTCTTTCTGAATCCCATCTATGAAGTCCTATTGTTAGTGCTGACACCAGCTTGCTGCTGATTTGTTTGCTGGGGAGTGACATTCTGAGCTCTTTTGCGAGTAGGGGTGTGGGCTGCATGAAGTACACTCTCAACAGCTGATCCACAGCTTGGGCATGCTGAGACAGAGAAATCATTATCTAGAGTGCCTGCCTTCACGGCCACGCGTCTTTGATTTGGGGAGAGTACATCGTTTACACAGACAGGATGGCTCATGTGGTTCAGGGTAGAGCCCCTTTCCACATGTGTTTATTGGCATATAGACAGTAGCAAGGGAAAACACAGTTCGAGTCTCCCATCCAGCCATAAGCAATAAGGCAGCTATTAGAGAGGTTGAAAGAATCGAAAGCCACGCGTCTAAACTACCAAACCCTTTCTAAAACCACGGTGGTGTGTTGCCCGTGGCCGACAACACAGCACTATTTCAAGTCCAGATCTGTTCCACCTCTGTCACCATACATCTCCTGCGTCCAGGAGCAGCCAAAGTCATGGCTTTCACCAAGCTGATATCAAGCCTGCTCAGTGGGTTCAAAGGGTCTCCCCTGTGTAAATTGACGGACCGAATTTCTCACGTTTGATCCAACTCAAGCGCTGATGGTCTTTCCCCACTCGTTCACCTCTATCAGCCAAATCATCTGCTCACCAGCTGGCAGATGAGGAAACTTGTTCTCCTGGCAATGGAGTCAAGGGATGCGAAACCTTCCTTATCCTGCGAGTGGTGCCCGAAAGAAACTCCAGAAAACTCCCCTTGAGCACACCCGGCTGTTGCTGTCGAGTTCTACCTCGTTTATTTTTTTCATGGCTATATACAGAAACAAATTTTCTCACGAAATTAATCCCAGACCATCTAGACCAATACCAACCTGATTAACAATTAAACCTAAAATAAGTGGTTGGAAAGGAGCCAGACAAAATGCAAGCTGTGTGTGCTTGTGTGTGTGTAGGGGGTTGTGGATGTGTGAAAATGGTTGTGTAAAACTGGAGACTGAAATATTTTTGGCCACAACTCTAAGTGCATATAGGGTACCTATATGTCTGTACATATAAATCTCCCTTCTGACATTCAGGCTGCAGTATATTTTAACCACCCTGCCTCCTACTCCACTAGTGCAGAGCAGAGCCACTGGACCTTTTTATTGTGACGTGCCTTCCATCTATTTAATAAGTATTCTATCACAACCCCCTTTTAAATCAAACCCTGCAGGCTTATACCGAGCAAGCCTGTAGGGCTATACCAGTACTGCCTCAGACAGCGAACAGCTAGGGTTCAACAATGTCAGTTCACACCATGCCCTATCCTCTCTCTCTCCTCCATGCTGTTGGTTCAGGAGGGCCGTGTACCGTAGCGCTGTCTTCTGCGCAGCTTCAGGCCTTCAGAACAGAAAACATCCCATACGTTTACTGGACAGGCTGTTCCCCATAGTGAGAACAGAGCACCTCTGATAAGAGAGTAGCCGGCCTGAGCAGTAAACCATTTGGACGGCCCACTTGACAGAGTTTGACTTGGAGTGGCTGCCTGCGTATTTCACCGAGAGGAAGTGTGTTTAGTTTAGTGCGGTTGGCTGGCTCTGCTATGTCGTTCCCTTTCACTCGCCCTGAGCTAAGCACGCCTTACTGGGCGCGCATTTGAAAATCAAAAGTTGACCATATAGCTGACAAATTATAGAAGAGTAGCAAAGCACTACTTTGCATTTGGGCCTGGCCAAATAAAATATACAGACTGTCACAGAGCAGCAGGGCAGAGTTACACGTGTGTGTGCACACGTCTGTTACCGTTAAGGTCAATCTGTGTGTTTCCGGACCTTCTTGGTTGTGTGAATAAGCAGACGGGTTTCCACACTTTCTGTAGGTAGGCCCATTTGGAGGCAATTTCAGTGTACTTTAAAAATAATATTCTATTTCATGCTTTCTGGAAGCCAGAATAACCCTGTAGGGAATGCATCAAACTTCCATGTCTAATCCACATAATAATGCATGTTTTATTAAATTCAGTCAGTGTGTTTCTTTCTGACTGTGCATTAATGTGGGTCTATGAGCTCAGATTTTTCTACCCTCTTTGCAATTTCACTAAATATTCTGTTCTGGATTTGTGAGATTTTACATCTGAAGCATCAAGTCCAGTGCTAGTCAAAGCAATGCTTTCTAAGGGATCATAGCGCTTGATGCTACTATATTTGACAGCCATAACATGTTCATGTATTTCAAAACATGAACATTTACTACGTGTAATCAGTTCTTGAAATTCATTGGAGCATAATGTGAGATCATGCAACTCTAAATAAAAGTTGTAAACTAAACACAGCCAAAGAAGTGAAACGAAAAACAAAATATTGTTGTTTGGGTATTTAATACACAACAAGCCTGCAGCACGTGGTACACATTACATTATAAAGCTGGTGTCTTCTTGTTTTTATAATTAATACATTTTTATAATAATTGCTGTAAACATTATAGGATCAAACTTAACTAATCAGATGACACAATCATTCTCTATGACAAATGATGAGGAAAAAGATCATTGCAATTACTAAACGTGAGCGAGATGTATATCTCCATTTTAATGACACACCAAACATTATATCTAGGTATATGGATATGCATGAGTCAAACTCTGTTGCAAGACACAGAAACATACACATTCAGTCAAACAGAAACAAATACACAGATTTTCTAAATGCAGTGTAAATACCTTAAAATACACACATACACATTTTTTTATTTTATTTTAATATGCTTTGATAAAATGATACCAAAGCTAAGGCTGTCACATCTGTACATCACACCTACCTCGGCCAGAAGTTAATGTGAGTGCAGTGAAGCCTGTTTTAGCTAATTGGACATAAAGGCTTTGAAGTATGTGGCAAAGAGAGCTGAAGCAGCACAATCCGTATCAAAAACATACATATCACAGTTACAACCAGCGTACACATTTTGCACTGTATGCACTGTTTTGTATGTGCTCTCTTTCAGCTCAGCAGTAAGAGAATGGAGCAGATAAGAGGGTTGGTGAGAACTAACAATGCAGCAGGACTGTGAGGGAGTCTGTGACTCGAGTAATGTGTTGAGGCAGCTTTGTACACAAACAAAATCAAATATACTACATAAAGCAACATTATGAGAACTTATTGAAACATAAATATGATTTGATACTCCAAAAATACAAATAGATACAAGTGATAATGACAATATACAAGCCTAATAAAATAGTTTTCAATGCCCTTCTCGCTATTTAATAAACGCAAACACACAAAGAGACACATAAAAGAAATGGCAGTCATTGGCTTGGCTTTGAGAGAGAGTGACTGGAGCATTTCCATGACAACAAAAGAGGCTTTATTTAAATCCTATAAAAATATTCCAAATAACTTCTCAATATAAGTGCTTTTCTACAGAAGAAATGCATCTCTGAGTTGATAAAAGCCAGTTACTGCATCCCCATTTCAACCTGTCACATAGCTTCTATGAAGGGAATGTATGAAGACGTCTCGTTTTTCTCTTTTCAATTTAAAACATTCCACATTTTTGTCTAAGGCAATTCATAATCGTAGAAAGTACACAACAAAACTTTCAGAACCCAAAGTTTCAGGTCAATGTCAGTGTTTCTTCATAATTCAATTCTATTTTGGTTAGGAACCAATACAAACTAATACAACTCCAGTTTGTCTCATTATAGTCTTTCAGATATCAGTCATGCCTGCAACTGTTTTCTTTTTTAATTTTGACACTCCCCTGTCAGACCTGAGGTGGGTTTTCAATGGCCACAGCAGAGTACTCGGCCTCAGAGACGTGGGAGGTGTCGATGAGCCGGGCCAGGCCTGTGCGGCTGGAGTACTTAAAGATGAAGGCCTTCATCAGGTCGTAGCGGTAGTTCCTGTTCAGGAAGTTGTAGAGGATGGGGTTGAAGCAGCAGTGGAGAAGCGACAAACACTGCGTGAGGTGCAGCGCCACGAAGATGGCGTTCTCCAGCCCGCAGCTCAGCGGCACCACCCCCAGCATGGTGAGGGCGTCGGCCAGCAGCACGCCGTGGTAGGGCCCCCAGCAGCCCAGGAACACCACGATGTAGGCCAGGATCACCCTGCGGCTCAGACGCCGCTCCTCCTCCACCGCCGAGGACAAAGAGGAGGAGGAGGAGGAGAGCGCTTTGGCCAGCAGGGCGTAGAACACGGCGATGATGGGGAAAGGGAGGGCAAAGCCCAGGATGATGAAGCTGAGCTGGACCCCCACCATCCACTCCCGGGCGTTCTCCTCCGGATAGACCGGCCGGCACAGCACCACGTCCCCGTGGGAGGCCCTCACTGCGTGCAGGAAGTAAGTGTCCGGCAGCGAAGCGGCCAGCGCCAGGAGCCAAACCCCGGCACAGGCACAGCGGCGAACCAGCCTCCGACCGCCGTCGGCCTGGCCGTCTCCACGGCGGGCCACGCCGAGGTAACGCTCCACGCTCATGCAGGCCAGGAAGAAGATGCTGCTGAAGAGGTTGACGGAGTAGAGCAGGTGGGTAAGCTTGCAGGCGACCTCGCCGAACGGCCAGTGGCCCTGCTGGGCCAGGGAGCTCACCCACACGGGCAGCGTGGCGCACACGCACAGGTCGGCGACCGCCAGGTGGGCGATGTAGGTGTGCGTCTCATGGCGGGGCGCAGAGTCGGTCTTCTGGGCGCGGACGTTGACCCACAGCACCAGGGCGTTGGCGGCCAGGCCCACGACGAAGATGAAGACGTAGAGAATGCACATGGAGTAGACCAGGGCGCTGCGGTTGAAGGCCGTGGCACAGCCGACCATCTCCACCCGCGACGACAGGTTGGCCAGGGGATCGCTGAAGTTCAGGTCCCCCCAGTTGTCCCACAGGTCGGCCAGCTCACTGGTGCTCAGACTCATGGCTCACTCCTGGGAGAAGAGACCACCGCTGGAGAATCGAGACAGAGCGTCCTCTGGGCAGGGATCTTTGTGGGGACAAACACGCACACAAAAGTCTGTCAGTCAGTTTTTTTTTAATAAAGCTATCCGTTAAAATGTCACAGATTAATTTAGGGTATAAACAAAACATAGCTTGCTCTCTCAAGAAACATTTTTAACACGGTTAGCTGTTAAAACACTGACTTATGAGTTCCTAAATGCCCTGTGTTGTCATATGAAGATTGTGGAGCGGGCAGGAGCACTCTTCGTTTGATGTCCATTCATAAGGTAATAACGGCTATGTTTACATTAGCCCCCCAAAAAACACAGAGCACGATTACATTTGAGGAAATGGGATAGAGGAACACAAACAGAATGCATCTCCAGGGCGTTCCTGGCGTTCTGAGATCCAGTCCAAATAGGAAACCTGATGCCACTTTAAAGAATGTTTTCCCTTGTTCATGATTGTTACAGGCTAAGAGTGCAGATTTTTCCCATGCTTTAATTTTCCTGGACAGGCAGTGAGGGAAACCCCTCAGCCCCCTCCCTTTGAGATCAAAGCAGAGAAACCACATAACCAACCACGTCATGGTAAATAAGTGTCTCAATCATAATATTACAAACACATGATGCCGGTGGTTAATGTTATTCACACAGGGCATTCCAGTACATATTCACAGAAACTAATGATGCTTGTATGGAACATGAGACATCCTCAAACTGACCCCTAACCCAGTAGGCTATGCAAGGCTGTTTCTCCGAAGGCACAGTCCACAGTGCAACTTCTGACCTTCATGTACAGCATGTCAGAGTCCGATTGGTCGCCCTCGAAGTCTGGTATAACGTCTCTTTTACCTCCTCTAACTAGCCATCCCAGAGTGAGTGATCAAAGATGACTGGTCAGACCGGTACACAAGGGTTAAATCTGATTGACACGTGCACCCAGAGAGTGATATGCGATGAGACATTGGTGAAAGGCTAATGCCTTTGACACGGTTTCACTGGAGGTTAAAGCTAGGTCACCGACCGCAGCATGACACAGCCTGCTATAAGGCTGTGAAAAAAAACACATCTAAAACAGCTCTGTGAAAGTTTGTGTTTATTACCACGTAATGGCATATGTACAGTACCATTACCTCCTTCACACAAAGCTGTATTCAAATGCGGAGCTTGCTTGTATATTCAATTTAGTATGATATAATTGCATTAGGATGGTTGTGCTTGTGGGGAGTCTGTCACACATATAAAAACAACTGTAATGTAGGATAATAACAAAATTATAAAATGCCCTCCCTGTCTATCTCTTCATACATCTATTCTTTTTAGCAGAACCATAGAATAGTATTAGCAAGGGTTCTATGACTACAGGTCTGCCAATTCCACCCAATTATATGGAAAACACCTCTAGGTGCCATTTAACCTGTCTCAATCCTATTATTACATTTACATACACACAAACACACGCACGCACCTTCAGATAACATAACAATGATAAGCTCTCTCTCTTTCTCTCTCTTCCCCTCTCACTCTCGTTACACCGACCTCTCATTATTATCTTAAGTGTATATACAATTACTTTCCCCCCCTAGTTAGCCTACATGACAAATAGTGAGCAATAGAAAGTTGTTTTCATGTGGAAATTTGTGGCAGAATAATGCGGCAGGTGCGACTGTAAAACCTTTTGTGATAGCTCGCTGAAACAGGTCTCTCTAGTCCGTTTTTGGAGCTTTGAATAGACAAAAACTTAAGAAAAAATTCCCTTGGATAGGTACGCATTCTACTTTCTTACAAGAGGGATATGTATAAGAAAGTATAGAATACACAAAAAGGGTAGGCAGGCTCTATAGAACAAAGTTAACGTGTAACTTTTTTTGTTTATAGGCTTAATAGAACAAAGTTTTCCAAAAATAAATCCAACAGAAAACAGTTGTTAGTCTACAGCGTGATGTAAGGTCAAAAATAATCCTGTTGTTCGCTTTGTTAAAATATTTCCTCAATACAAAACCGAAAACACTAGCAGAAATGCTTAATGAAAAGCCATAGTCGTGTTCAATGGATACACATTTACGGTTGCTGGAGTAAATGTGTTCTTCTTCTGGATGGTCCTTGAAACAGTTAGAAAATTTGCATCATATGGTTTGCATAAACTAAAACGGACCTTCTTTGATAACAACTGTACAGACATTGAAAATCTTATTGCTCCAATAATAGCCTAAGTTACAAACAGATCTCGTGGCAGGCATGGTTTTCGGTGAGGATGCTCCAACCAAGACTATCGACGCAAGTTTAGAATCTTACTTGTTTTGAAGTAATGTCCTCCTTATCTGGTCTTTTCTAAGAATCCACGATGCAGCTATGCTGGTAGAGAATAACTTTTCCAAAGATTATTATATGCAAAGAGATGAGAGCCACTCTCCACAACCCAAGTTTTTCTGCACGTCTGTGTGTCACCTCTGCCTCTCGGTTATCGAGTGGGATTGTAAGTGAAACTCGAAGCTCCCACTGCACTTGCTGATATATGCTGCGTACAAAGTGCTACGCCTACGGCGCCGATCCCAAAACGAGAACATCGAAATGTGTGTCAAGATAGAAAAACATACATCGGATTTCCATCTTTCCGCAGCGCTATTTCCTCAGAGAGGGCATATCTGCACTTCACAGAGTTGTATGTCAATAGTCCTTTAGAGACAATAGTTTGCAAGATCATATCTGTGTAAATAGTCTACTTTTACAAATGCCTTTTATAGTCTTGGTGTATTTGTTTAGGTTATTTGGACTTACTACCAACAACTGTTGGACCCCTTTTATCAATGTTGAGTGAATACGCCCATCCTGTTCACAAGTCTTGAGTAGATCTGAAACTGGAAAAGCAGTTAGACAATTAGAACCTCCTCCATTCAGTCCAACGGACGATCAACCGCAGGCTGGGCTGATCAACCGCAGACTGGGCTGAACTGTGCTTCTCAGAAAACACATATTTAACAGAACCACCCATTAAATAACGAACAACAACTTAATGTAATAAAAGTGATTAAAAAAGGTCCAGGTCATCAATTGAATATCAGGCTTTCTGTCAGTCCTTTAAGGGTGAGAAAAAAACAAGATCACGAACTACGCCCCATAACCGAAATGACTTTAGCATACAACCAAATAAATTGTAACATTTAAGAAAAAAAAATTATATTTATTTTCACACTAAAATAAATAAATATCAGGTGCAGGAAGTCTTGGCATTGTATCATTAGTCCTAGCACTGCACTTATGAGTCTTAATTCACATCCCCATGGAAGCAGCAGAAAGCATTGTGGTACTCTAATGTGTTGACAGAGAGCTCACCTGCTCCCTTGCTTTCTGTCCAGCTGCTCTCTAGTCAGCTCTTAGAGAGGGTGGCAGTATTTAAGTTGCCAGAGCCCTTCAGCCTATTGTCCAATGCCTGTGGGAATGGAAAATCGAGGTGATACCTTATAAAAAATATCTGACCTTGTTTAATGGCCACACTAATGAATATAGTCTACTAATGAACAAACATTTCAACTGTTTTGTGAACAAATCTTAGTAGAATATTAAGGCGGAACATGAGTCGGGTGTGATTATAACCAACACGAATTGCATTGACATTATAGTAGGTTACAATGATGAAGTTTATCGTGACAATACACCCTGTGTTCAATAGGGAAATATTGGGAGCAGTACTCTGACCTCATAGAATGCGTGAGTAGGAAGGACCATTTCATTCAGGCTTAAAAGAGTTTTCCCTCTACGCACGCACAGCCATTGTCCTCCGTATCAGGAGCATCAGGGGGGATTTGTAAGGCGCTGTGATAAGCATCCGTAGGCCTTAAACTGCAGCCAGCTTCTGTTCCCTGTTACACATTCACACAGAAGCCGGACTGAGAGACTCCAGAGCCTGTGTGTGACTGCGTGGCTAATGCGAAGGCTATTAGATGTGTGTGATAGAGAGAGAGAGAGAGAGAGAGAGAGAGAGAGAGAGAGAGAGAGAGAGAGAGAGAGAGAGAGAGAGAGAGAGAGAGAGAGGGGGTTGATTGTTCTTCATTGTGAGAACGTTGGCAGCCAAAGTGTGCGTCTGTCCACAACATGTAGTGGAGGTATAAAGACATTCCACTCACTGGCGGTGTCCCTCACACCCATCCCCAATGGGGAAATCTGATCTCCGATCAAAATGTCAAACAAGCAGGAAAGGCCAGAATTTACCATGAGGCTTTTGTTAAAGAGATATGCAGGTGTGACATACCTTCCCTCCCTCTGCCTCTCCGGCATACTCCATGAATCTCAAAGAGCCAGTAATGCAATGCTACTCATTCATCACATATGATTTAGAAAGCCAACATTCCCTAAGCCTCACCTGACAGTAACCTTTACAGGATCAGGTTCACTCCTTCCTTTTTTCCTCAGTTATACACACACACACACACACACACACATCCATCCATCCATCCATTAGCTTTACCGCTTATCCTGTACAGGGTCACGGGGGGGCTGGAGCCTATCCCAGCGGACACAGGGCGAGAGGCGGGGTACACCCTGGACAGGTCGCCAGTCTATCACAGGGCCGACACATAGGGTTAGACAACAACTCACACTCACATTCACATTCACACCTACGGGCAATTTAGAGTCACCACTGAACCTGCATGTTTTTGGACTGTGGGAGGAAACCGGAGTACCTGGAGGAAACCCACGCGAACACGGGGAGAACATGCAAACTCCACACAGAAAGGCCCTTGGGTCAGGTGGGGATTAAACCCAGGACGTTCTTGCTGTGAGGCAACAGTGCTAACCACCGAGCCACCGTGCTGCCACACACACACACACACACACACAATACAAAAAGCACAAGCACGCACACACACGCACCTCTCTGTAAGGTGCAGTCCATTAGGCTCATGTGGGTGATGTTTGTAGCTAATAGCTCAGGACGGACAGGTGTGCCCTAGGGGGCTGTGAGTATCCAGTCAGTATGGATTAGTGAGTGAGTGCTGACAGCCAATCCCTACACAGGCCAGGGGAAGGGGGGGACATCCCCACGCTAGCCTGTGTCATAGCGCTGATCCAGTAATCCTATCTTTCTTGTCTTGACGTCTACCTCTGAGAATGCAGTTTTTGAAAGTATCAGACACCAGAGTCCACGGATAAGGTGGCTGACTTTTGGCACTTATGGATTGTCAAACAGTGAAGGAAAAATGACCTCTGACAAGACTGTTCGAATTTTACTGGCCCTCTGGCTGTGGCCATTCAACCATGTAACCTGTACTCTTAGGAGTGCTTTTCAAACTCAGAGGCTGGAGTTTTATGTATACAGATATCCTTTACAGAGTTATCTAAACTGTAACATGTCTGGTTTGAGCATAGAAATGTGAAAACAGGGATGTTCCTGGTGCGAACACAGAGTTTAAAGTTTTGCTGCAGTCATCAACATAAACGATTTAAAAGTTACCTCTGGCTGTTTCTTTGTATCCCAGGTGGTTCCCATTCATGGCTCTTACCCCCCAAATAACAGACACGGGTGAATGTTGCTCTGCAGGGGGACGTTTGGCCAGGATGTGGCAACCCAATAATTGTCAGCTGTTGAACCCCCCCCTATCATTTAATTTATGCTGTTTGAGAGATTAAATATGACTTGGAAAGCGGGAGGCACAAGAGACGGAGAGAGAAGAGGCGAGTTTAGAGACAGGTACTACGTGAGGAGCTCTCAGATCCCGAGATAAAGCAGGAGGGGAAAGCCAGTGAGCAAAGTGAAGCATGTGTCTTGTCTCCCCCATGTGTCTTGTCTGTTTCCCCCATCACTCTCCAGGCTCTGGTAGAGATAGGGAAGGTCTGCTTCTCCTTACAGCCTACACAGGCTTTAGAGTGGGCCCTAAGAGCTGACTCCAGTCTTAACCCTGTCACTCCAGGTTGGCTTTTACGCCTCAAAAACCCACGGGTCCTCCCCAGTCACACTCACACTCTGCTCCTAAATATGAAACAGTCCCTCGCTGTGTGCCATCGGGACCCTTTCCTGCCACGCTATTCATCAGAGCCGGAATGGAGGCCCAGCAGGCTCCATGTCCACCATTCATCTGAATCCAAACGGCAGTCCTGCCGTGTGAAGGAGTTAGAGTGCAGAGCACAGGTCTGCCCTGGGCTGTGTTGCATGCAATCCAGCAGTCTGACTCAAGTACCTGTCTGGGGCATGGTCTGCTGTGTTTGTGTGTGTGTGTGTGTGTGTGTGTGTGTGTGTGTGTGTGTGAACCCTTACTTGACCAAAAAAAAAGTGTGATCCTCTCAGGAATACTGGGACGCCGTTGAGCATTAAACAGGGCTAATGAGTAAAAGGTGTGCAGAAACGTCCTGGTTGCCATGTGTCCAGTGCCCATGGCTTCCTCACGTTCTGGCCAGGGAGAAGAATGGCGGAAGGTGACATAGAGGAAAGAGCAAGGGATGAAAGGCGAGGAAGAGAGGAAGGAGGCAGACAGTGTTTGTTATTTTCACCCCAAAGGCTACTTTTCCCGGGTTTCCTTGAGGCCCTCAGTTGTTGTTCCTTGCCAGCTGTTGGTGCAGTCTGACAACTTATAGTCGCTTATCGGACAGACCGTTGGACAAAACATTAACTCTTTGCAAGTCCAAGGCCTCTGTTCCACTCGAACACACACACACACACACACACACACACACACACACACACACACACACACTGCGCCTACTCAAATAACAGAAGTACTTACCAGAAATCTTGTTCATCAAAACGTCTTTCCTCTATGCACATAGCAGCAAATCAGGCTGTAGGTTAATTAAACACTCAATGCACTAGTGGCATAATTAAAACATAAAATCACTGAATTAAGCAAACTACCCTCAGGCCTTGTTTTAGCTCCATGTGACATGTGACACCACTGAGGTCTAAGCGTTTGAGCGGGATCAGGAACTAGGAATCTTGCCTGATTGGTCCATGTGGAGGAAAAGGATTGTACTCAGATTTTAGACTGGGAATTATTTGGTTCCATAATGATGGGGAACACACAATGGCCATATAGTGTGAGAGCGGGGAAAAAGGAGCTGTTGGCTTTGGGGTGAGCCAAGCATAATCCACTCCAGGTCAGTGGTGGGGGATTGGTAGGACAGCAGGTATACGCTGGTGGTTGATTACAGGCCTTTTCCTGCCTGCCAATCATAATAGAGCTGCTCTGAACTTTGTCTCACTTTCTTCCACCCACCTACACACACATCAACACACACACACACACACACACACACACACACACACACACACAGAGAGAGACTTCATAATGAGTTAGACACCCCATGTTTTTTCTTTGGAGGTAATTGATTGGGGTTTAATGTTGCCCATGACAGAGTGAAAGGACAACACATGGATGATATAAATCTCCCTCAGTCCTCACCTTCTCACCCCTCATTTCCCACCCCTTCTCCCATGGCTCCTGCAAACTCTCGCTCTTCTCTTTGATTCTTTCTTTTTCTCTCATTCTGTTGTACCTACACTCTCCCTCTCTTTCTCTCCTCTCCTGGTACCCCTGTAGTGTGTAATCATTTTTAATGGCTGGCCTGTCGTTAACCCTGTCACGTCTGGTCTAAACAGTCTGACTCATTTACTGCTCCTTCAAAACATCCCGACTGCCCACGGAAAATGAATCAATCACATCAGCCTTCATGGTTTAACAATTATGTTTTTTAAACCTCTTTTAAAGGTAGGGAATAAAGTTCATTTTCAATGTTTGAAATTTAAACTAGTGCTCCTTAGAAATACATTTTTTCTCATAGGATCACAGCTTGGAAGAGTAAAATAAATGGTCCTGTTTTCATAAATTTATGTTTTCATTCAGTAGACTGACTTTCTCCATGGCTTCCACCTGTATCTAGACCCCCTACTTTGAACTCCAAAAGAGAGGGATATTTATGAATTGAATGTGCACATACGAGGGCAAGTGAAGCCCAGCTGCTATTCTAGAACCCCTCGTTTGTGTCTGGGAAGAGAGTGCCCACTTCCTTCCATTGACTGTGTGGAGAATGGTCTTCCTACCAGCCCGTGTGGGAGAACTGGGATGGACAATGGAGAGCATGATGGGCATAGGATCAGAGAAGCACAAACATAATAAAATCACACTACCTGGCAACCCACATTATAAATAAAAAACAAAGCTAGATCAATGGCAAACATCCCAAAATGCCAGTTTTATGTGGTTTCATAAATGCTACAAGAATCAAGGTTCAAGGTTATCTTATCCCGTGAGGGTAAAATCGGTTTGCAGGCAGGGTTAATTGAATAGCCTACATAAAACAATATTGACAATATGAGCACAAGTCATTCATAGAGCTACAACAGAAAAATGGAAATTCATTCCAATTAAGATGTAAAATAGTGCAAGTGAACAAATGTACAAAAATAGTGCAGAATATGTACTGCAAGTCAGCTTTAAGGCAAACTAGAAACGAAAAGTGCAATTAAGACAGCTGAGAAAGGTTAAATATCTGCGAGCCGACGACCATTTGCTCCAGCCTGATCATACATTTATGGACTTAGAAGTGCACTCCGTTTGTGCAAAGCCAAACAAAGCTTCACTCAGACCGGGAAGGGTGGGCCTGAGACCACTTAAAGGGGATGTCACTTCCACAATCTTACAGCAATGAAATATCCATTTCCTCAGTCAGAAATTTGGTCTTGGCTTATCAACTGGCAAATCAGGATGAGCATGTCCCACAACTCGACTGCCTAGCACTCAAACCTTCCATGAACAAAGGGTCCACCAAACAAGTAACTTTGTCTGTACGCAGACAGACTAAGGAAGCACTACCCGAAATGTTGGGCCGAGGACCACTCCCCCCACACCATTACTCACATTGCTTTAAACTGGATTATCCAAAAGAAATTCGATTCTACAGTTTGCTGGCAAGTGAATTAAGCCTTTCCATCTCCTTTAATGACATTCATTAAAGTTATCCTACAGACCAAGACTAAACGGCCAGACCTTATACCTGTACCGAACGTTACCTTTCCAAACATGAAATTAGGGATCGTCTAAATCTGTCAGGTGTTAATATTAAAGCATGGGCTTAATGCAAATTTGAGCAATAAGATTGTTGGAAATTTAAATAGACATTAGCAAGTAGAATACCAGATCAAAACACAATTGAAATTTGATTTAAATGCTTTATTGTAAACAGAAATCAGGAGGTCCATACAAGATCAAACACCAGCTTTGATCTGGTTGTTTGGTGGAAGGGGTTTGCCTAAGTGGGTTCCTACGGTCAGACCAAACTCCTGGTCAGCATTTTTCTCCTGAACTTCCGGTTTCAGCTGGAAGCCCTTCTCCTCGTCAAAGCTGTCCAGCGGGGTGAAGGACAGTGGCCTCTCCCCAAGCAGTCCCTGCAGACGTGCACTCCAGGCCTCCAGCATGGAGGCACAGGCTTCAGAGGCCACATGTGATGGTGCCCAGAATATCTGAGGAGCCAGCACCTGGAAGCCACAGTAGTGCAAGATCCCATTCTGCAGACAGGGAAAACACACCACATTTAAAGAGGAGACTTGACAGAAGCTCCCCATTAGTAAGAACAAGACATGCTATATACCTGCAGTGGCCACAAGGTGACATTCATGTCTCCATTGATGCCATTTGCACTGAACATTGACTCCTGGGATCCAGTAGTGAAGGACAGCATTGCCTTTTTGTCCTGGAAAAGGAAAAGTAAACCCAAGTAGCCAGGTGGAATAAACCAACTTTATTTTTTACCTCCATACCTTAAAAATGCCCTGACTGTAGCGCTTCTCTGATGTGAAGGCAAATCCCAGGGTGAGCACCCGGTCTATCCAGCCTTTCAAGATGGCAGGAACACTAAACCAATACATGGGGAACTGATACAATTGTTAGTCAAACCACTGTAATATGTAGAAGCTAGAATGCCTTGCCACCATGACTTACTTGGAAAATAATGACATCAGCTTCAGTGACTTTGCGATGTTCTTCAGTGATGTCAGCAGACAGTTTTCCTTCCTGCCATGCCAGTTTGGTCTCCTCTGCATACTGGAAGTGCTCAGGATTCTTAACTTCTCCTGCAAAAAACAAACCTTAGAATATATCTGGAATTACTGTTAGGAATTTAGTTTGTTTTTACCTTTGATGTCCTGGGCAGTAGCCAAGGCTGTGAACTTCATGGCATAAAGATCAGACACTTCCACAGAGCAACCCTGAGTAGTCAGAACTGAAACAGCTGCATCTTTTGCTGCTGCATTGAAAGACCCAGCACTCTGGTGGGCATACACTATCAGGACCTTCTTCACAGCTGCTAAAAGAACCAAAGGAAAATAAAATCCATGGGCAGTCAAACAACATTATTGGAAATGCACCATGACCTGCAACTAGTTCACTAACCAAACACATGCATAAAAATACTCACACATTCTGC